>JAODJX010000035.1:12610330-12624747 GCA_026776945.1 Isichthys henryi | reverse complement strand
CCCCCCCCCCCCCCCATCCCCTTCTGACTTCAGACCGGCGACACTGCATCCCATTTGCAAGATCTGCAAGGCTTGCATGAAAGGTGGTTAGATCTTCTCTTTGAAGCTCTCCATCAGCGTCTAAGCCATAAGCGACGTTGTGTTTGTTGGTGTCCATGCAAATATATTATTACACAATGAGCTATCTAAATCTATGTGATACCTCTGTTATCCTTCGCTTTAAAATCTCACTGATCTTCAGTCTTGAGACTGTATTTTTTTATCTTGCAAGCCAAGATAAATGCAAATTGAAAACAAATAATAATGAAGTTATATTGCAGAGGAGAAGTCGAATTCTTATCTTAGAACTGGTAGAGTTTAGCTACCAGACTGCTCTCATGTCCATTAGAAGGGGGGAAAAAAAAGAAGCTCTGTCCCTTTAAGAAGCTCTCGTGTAGTAGTGGTGTAGTAAAGCTCACCAGGCTGGGGATTGCGTGACTGCAGCAGACTGGGCCCTGACCTCAGAAAAGTGGTTATGAAAACGATCTGTCGATCAGAGGAGCTCAGGAGACCAGCCCTGCAGAAGTGAGCTGACTCTACACAGCGCTGTCCCACAAAGAGGAAATTTCTGCTGTGCTCAGTGCAGTCACACACACACACACACACACACACACACACACACACATACAGTACACACACACACATGCACACACGGGAGGCAGCCAGAGGATTGCAGTGGGAGATTTTAAAAGCAAGCCCTCTTGTACTATACTATAAGTTTAACAGCATCTGGCCACTGCAGTAACCGAAATAAAGGAAGAAATCAAAATAATAATAATAATACAGACGACGAAAACACGGGATTGTGGGGGACGGTGCCCTCCCTGTCCGCGTCGCCTGCGGAGGTGGCTGGCTTCCACAACGCCGTGTGGCCCACTTGTTGCGGCTGCTTTATTTCAGTGGCCCGAGGGCATGAACCTGAGGAGTCTCACTTGAAAAAAACAGGCTGGCATCAGGGCAAGCTGCCCCTGGGGCCGTCACTGTAGCGGCACTGCAGGCTAAAAGGCTTTGCCTGTGTTGGCAGTAACTAAGTGACAGCAAACAGCCCCCCCGCCCGATACACACAAACACACACAAGGGGTGCAAATTATATACTTTCTAAAGAAATACATAACTTACCTACCAGAGAAGGTAATGTGCTGTAAGATTTAATTTCTCTAAAGAGATACTAAATCTGAGCATTGTCTTCTGTACTACTTTTAACCTGATACAGAAGGGAGGGTTGGAGGGGTGATTTCCCATAGTTGTGCTCTGCTCTGAATGACAATAACATTTACAGTGTGTCTTCCAAAAACAACATGCTCATTCCCTAGGGGTTCTGTGCTGACCCCCCCCCCCACAATGTTCCCCACATCCAGGGGCAGGTCTGCGTTACATGTACATCTTGATCAAAGATCATTCATTGTATATTAGCAGTTCCACAGTTGTGGATTTCTCTGAAAAACAGTTGCCATTCACCCTTGTTAGGAATACTATTTTTAACTTAATTTACATGATTATGGAGTAATGGAGAAGTACACAGTGTCACATTGAACTAATTAGACTATTTAGGTGAGGATAATGCGCAGGAATGATAACAAGCAGGCACAGATGACTTGCAAATTTGATTTGACGTCTCTTTTAAACTGTACAGATCTAAGCTAGTTCATATAACCAGAAGTGTTATATTTTCAAGGCTTACCATTCTATTCCAAATCAATTTATTGTTGTCTCATCGATTAATTTCACTATAAAATAATCCTATCAGTACTAATACTAGAATAATTATGGGTATTGTTTCAATGTGTTTATTTCCTTGGGTATTACATTATAATTATATTACATTAAGTATATTATCTTGCTACGTATGGTATCTAAAGCTTGTATTAAAGGTCTCAGACTAAGGTTTCTTGGTTGGAACTTTATATAATAATTATGTTGTTATTTCCCCTATAATGGAAATAGCTTCCCGATATTCCTTATACATCCTCATGTAAACATACTGCCGTTGCGGCTGTAGGTGCAATGCCATCGTATTCCCCACCCAGCCACTGTGCCAGCCAGACTTAGGGTTTGTTCCTGTTACCAACAGTGCCATTGTTGAAAATATACAAAAAAATGCCATTTATGGCTAATGTATTCGGATGTATTTAAATAATAATAATAGACCATTCCTGTGGTCTCTGCATTTGTGAAATTATGCCTCAACATTGTTTTTTGTAGTGTCGAAATTTTTTGTGGAGACTAAAACGCAGAAATGTTTATTGCGTAACAGCTCCGACCAATGGACTCAATATTTTGCGAAAGCACCTTTGACGGGAGTTACCAACTTCAGCAGCTCTGCGCAGCCAGTGCAGTTTTCACTAAATCTCAGCTTGGAGGTCATACGTCAGTGACAGTTTTGAGGTTTTCTCGTGATCCTCAGGGATATCGCTTTGGCGTTGCTACGCCCGCCTTGAGCTTTAGCCTGTTGTCCCGCAATGGGTATCTTTTCCACTCCAGCCATGAGATCTTTAGCACACTTACTGTACAAATACTGCAGCATTTATCTGAACTTATACACTTGTCTTTAAATCAAATCTAACAGCTTCACCATGTGTTTACAGGAACTGTGTGAGAAAAGCATAGCTGGGCTCAGACATATATACCAAAGCAGATATTTTTGTCTTTCTCTTGATCTGTCACCCCTAACTTCCTCTGAAAACACTTTGTTTTTTTTTTGGGTTGAGTCTTTGCTTTAAATTCAAAGCCTAGCTTGGCGATGTCAGAGTGAAATATATCACTGTTCACCAAAAGAGGGTGCTCCAGTTTGGTGTGCAGCTAGTTTTAATATAGTTCAATTGAACTTCCATCCATTCGTCCGTTCATCCGACCATCAACCTATTTTCTCGTATTCTGTCCCACACTGCTTTTATGAATTTGACTTTTTCACCACTTATTTACATCTGGGTTGTAGGGGGACCAGGAACCTGTTCCAAGTTGTTAAGGGCCAAAGGCTGGGATACACCCTAAATGGGATGTTTTTGTACGTTTGTCTTCCTAATTATCCATTGGGTGTTTGTAAATATTTTTATTGAACTTGGGATTATGGCTAAATTCGAATAAGAGCGAGGATAAATTAAAAAAAGAGTAAAAAATTGCCCAATCGTATGAAATTGACCTCATCGTAAACAGACATCTGTGCTACCACAGCTCATCTCTCACCCTTAGCAAACGTTTTGTTCATGCGGAGAGCAAGTCTGCAGTGGCAGAGCATGGAAGGATCACGACCAACACTTTCTGCTGCACACCATGCTGAAAATGAAGATATTACAGGAGCCGTATAAAATCCAGATCTTCCTTTAATTGGCAAATCAATGGCAGTACAAAAAATACATAAATCCCACTTCACTGACCCATACTCCACTGGCTTGAGCCAGTGCGAATTTTGAACCTTTTCTCTGATGTCAAAATGTGAAAAATGCTGTTTTTCAAGTCAGTATTTTACCTTTCTCTTACATGTTAGTATAAACCACTCCCATTTCTCCTTCAGTATCCCAGAGGTGTTGTCAAGGATCAGCCATCTGGGGAAAAAAAAAAATATATATATATTTTGTTCCTGCCCAAATAAATGTGCCGCATGCATGGAAAAATAATCTCAGAGAAATTTTACTTCAAAATGTTTTTAAATAACAGAATATGTTGCGAGTATGAGATCAGCTGAAGGGATTGACCACAGTAAGGTTAAACTATGGGGAACCATCTGAGAAAAGCCAATGAAGAAGGCTTACTTTCCATATCCATGGTTTGCGTGCTAAGTTTTGTTTTGCGTGGAGGCCACATGTTTTGACATTGCGTAACTCCGGGCCGGTTTGTAAATCACGATGTATTTTTGTCACGATGTGCTCTGTTGAAGACCTCCATGGTGCCCCACTATAAACATTCTGCACTGGGCAGCCTGAGATCTTGGCCATGTACACCAATGGATTATATTCAAGATTTATCACTATTTAACAACACAATGTTTGAAGAACTGGACTTATGGTATTTGATCAATTACACGTATTACTGTAATATGTATTACAGGTTTATCCCAATCCAAACAGAACAGTTTGTGTACATGACAATATTACAGCACACCATTTACATAAAAACTGGAATTTGGCTGATCCATTTTGAACATTGACTTCTGATGGACATTTAAGTGAAAAATATCTATGAGAACAGGGTTTGCCCTCTCAGGCCTGTTTGTACAGGTGGCTCTCACCGCAAGATATAATGGTGCCTAATTACTGCTTCACTGTAACTTAGACTTAACCATTTTCTAGTGAATTCGGATTAGTTGTGCCACAATGATCAACAGTCCTGTCAAAGCAGGAACAGATTGTAAACTAAAAAGCAATTGCAATAGTAATATGGCATTCGGCATCTCTGAGCGGTCATGCCACCACTAACATGTGTTTAATCAGTCCTGGACTTTTTAGTTTTATTTTTTTATCTTTTACTGTACAGTACTGTGCAAAAGAAATGTTTAAAGCTATTTATCTGGTTAGTAAGTGCAGATTTGAACAAAAAACACAATTTAACATTACAACATATGAAAATTAAGAGTAACAAAAAAACAACTAGTAAAAAGTTCTTCTGTTCTCCAAAAAGTTATGGATATCTTGTTGGATGGTTAAAAGAACACTTTTTTAGTTCCCAAACCTTTCCTCAGGGGCGGCACAGCCATTTCACATATTTATAAAATTTCACCACCAGCTCACTTAATTAATTAATGTAATTAGTTTTATGTCAACAAGATATGGATTAACTATATGAGGTGTGCTAGTGGTCAAGTCAAAAAATGTAAATAGTAGGGTGATTTTAGCAGAGGTTTTGAAATGGCTAAGCTAATACACTTACTGACAACTATAATAGCATAGTTTTGCACCAATATAAAGATAACTTAAACGTAATTTTCTTTGGCTGCCTAAGACTATTGCACATAACTGTATGTTTTTTTTTTTTAAATTTTGTCCATCATTAAAAAACTGATTCTTTTTTATTTTGTACTGATTTGTTTTGATGTTTGATACCACTGTCCTCTCCCATTGAAAAGGTGTAAAATTTTCTGGAGTAATCTTGTACAATGTAGGAAGGGATGATGAGGAATTTGTAATATACTTTCTTTGGCGAGTTCCCGCATAAAAACCAGAGACGCTAAGTTTGCTGGTGGTGTGCACTTGGTGCTGTAGGCATAGATCTATGTATTCTGGAGCTACAGACTAGCTGGGCTTTCTTTGATCTTCAAGCACCTGCTCCTTTTGTCTGTTTCCCCTCGGAAAACCGGCTAGGGCTGATTCTATACACCATTTTCTTATCCTTTAGGTTTTTATTACTTTGCTGAAGACCTTTGAGACAGGCACTCAATAGACCTGTGCATCTGTCAATGAAAATGTGCACATGCATGGTTCCACCTGCGGGAAGCCGCGTGGGTTCGATTTTGTCCGTCCGTAACCTTATCACCTTTGACCTCTGTTCAGAGGGGGGAGCCTCTCATTGATAACAGCACTAATGTAAGTTTCCAGGTGTCTGGTGTTGATTAAAAGCATTTGCTCTACAGCTTCAACCTCATGGTCTTATGGAATTTATTTTCTGAACATCGGTATCATTTCAGGGATTGTCTCATGAGTTTTAGATGATTCGCTTGGCAGTGGACAGGAGGTGCCTTAGTGTGTTGGAAATCTGCATTTTCTTTTCCTCCTGCTTTGTTCATTTCCTGTTTAATCACGGGGCTCGTTAAAGTGTTATGTGCTTCTATAATTTGTTAAAAAAAATAAACCCCAGTCAACCCCAGTGTTTTGGCAACAGATGTCTTATAGTCTCTCCAGCTAAATATTTCCGAAAAAGATAACACACACACACACGGCTGTAAATCCAACTGGAAGTGTCAGGCCAGTATCCCTTCTGCTTCTCATTTAAGGCAATTTTCACATTAAAACAGGCTCCGGCAATGAAATGCAAACGAATCGCTTGGAATGCGTCATTGCCAGGAGGCCCCAGTGGATCGAGCAAAAGTAGCGAACACTTGTCCTTAAGATAGGAGGTTTTGGTAACGATGAAACCCATTGCATTGAAACCCACCTCCTTTGCTAGCATCCTTCGTCAGTGATGTGACGGGGACAGCAGAATGTGGTGCTACAGGAGGGCAACCATTTTAGATTGTGAAGCCAAGAGACTGGACCGCAATCTGATGTAGATTATCCGCATTTCTCGCCAAACACAGGGGCACAAATTTCTCCTAAACATCGGCGAGAACACATTGCACTTACTTCTGCTTTTGTATTACTCCATTAAGTGTGGCACGCATATAATGTAATATGTGGTGTCATTAAATTCAGATGCAGTAACCGTATTGTTTTGTTTGGAATATGTTAGTTGCTTTAGGCTTTTCTAACAACAACTCAACCTGTTGACCTTTATGTATTCAGTTGCTGCCACATGACTGACCGTTTGGCTGTTTGTGTTAATGAGCAGATGGACCTATTAAATTGGCCACTGAGTGAATATAATGGTGACTAATCACTATATAGTAGTCATTATCATGTCATAGGTGAGGTATGAGTGTATTCATATCTGTAATTATGACAGTTCAGACATAGGCTACCTTATTAAAGGTGCAATTAAGTTATTAATGGAGTATGTGGGCTAACCTGTTGCGTTTTGATTTGTTAGGCCCATATGGGTCATGGGTTTGTTTTGTTTATTATCATGTACCATAACTGGGTTTTTCATGAGTTAAATGCCTGTAAGGTTTGGTTTTCTTTAAAGCCACATTATGATCCATTACAGAGTATTTTGTTGCTGAGTGTACTGGGTTTTTGTTTTTTTGTTTGTTGGGTAAAATGTCACCTTAAATGACATTAAATGAGTGATTAAAATTGATGTTCTTGTTCATTTTAGATTTAAAACAGAATGACTACAGAAATGTCAAAGCACATGTAGTTTGTTGACCTAACGAAACTCACTCTGATGATGCCCTTTCAGGACTCGCATTTGGCTTGGCTTTTGATAACATCTAGAGCTGTAACTCAAACAACAGATATTTAATTAAAATTCTTCTGTACTTATTTCATTTAGGTTTATTTTTTGCAAAAATTTTCCAGTTACAGAATTCCATGATTCAGATATTTTGCCAGAAATTGGACTTAAAAAGACAGTACTAGTCTACGTTTAGACTAAGGTGCCAGCTGTTGTTGAATGCATATGGAGACACTTTGCACAGATACAGATACAGTCTCTGGCTAGGAGGGGGCGGGGGGGCACATCTGGTCATCAGGGCAACATGACCATTGGGGATGTCGTAAAGCGGGAATTGAGGCAGAGATACCGTACGGGTTTGATAGCGTGAGCAGGAGGTCTCTGCGGGTTTTTTTTTTCAGTACAATGAACTGGTTTGACTACATTCATTTGGGTGCAAATTGATGGTTTGAAAACAAGACCTTTAAGTGTACAATGGGAACATCAATTAAAGTGATGGGAAAAAGGTATGGGGCGCCTTGCAGAGGTGATGATGGAGGCAGACCGACTGACAGTTCTTCAGAAGCGCGGGGGTGGCCTGCACCAGACTGGAAGTTACACGTTTAACGTAGTCACACCCGTCACGTGGCGTACAATGACCCTCTAAGCACTTGGGCTGCCGGAGGGCAAATCCAGCCAAGCGTGGCTGGCGGCTGTCACGCAGGAGCCGGCTGGGATCCCGAGACACTCGTGGATTTATGCGGGTCCCCCATTTGCTCACTGTGCTTTTCTTTCTGCTGGAAGAGCATTTTAGCCCATTGCCTTTTTTTCCCACCGAGCGTATTTCTCATGCCTGGGTTTTGCTGCACGGTAGAACCCACTTACATAAATAGCCCTCACACCGCCAACTTCCACCCTTGAATGATCCCTCCGCAACCAGCAGGGTGTTTGTTTTTCTTTTGGTTTTCCTCATAAGTGACACCCTCCGGTTTTATGTCTCGAGGGCTTTACAGTACTGACAATATGGCACAAGAAGAAACATACAAGAACCTAGTATCCATTGTACACCAGTAACTGTTACAGTAGGTAACTAAAAAAAGATCTTTGAATGATCTTGGTGTCTGTCAAAGTGCATCAGCTTAGCAATTTCAAATCCTCTCCTAAAGTCACATCAGTATTTGCAGCAACCATCCAACACATCACACCATACATCCAATGTATTTTTTGATTCAACCTAGTAGCGTGCCATGTTTGGTTAAACCACCGAGTGATTTAATTGATTAATAAATGTATTGAGTGAGCTGGTGCTGAAATTTAAAGAATACGGCTGAGGTGCCCCTGAGGTATGGGAACGTGTTCATCTATAGCCGTCCAACAAGGTACAGTATCAGTGACTTTTTGGGGAACATAAGAAATCCTTGTTATTTTTTATTGTGTTGTGGTTTGCTGTTCTAAATCTTAAATTGTGCTTTTCTTCTGTGCGAATATTCCACTTGCTATCCAGATAAAGTGTTTTAAACATTTTTGTTGACTTGCACAGTACTGTATGTGCAATCCTTGAATGTTTAGATGTTAAATAAGCTTTGCTGTTATTTTTGTAATCTCGCCTCTATTAATTATCAGTACTTAAGCAGTGGCTTCCATCTGCTGAATCTTGTGCCCATTGTAACTTCTAACAGAATTGCTGCCCACTCACACCATTTTCTCACGCCGCTCCTCCCTGCAGTCGCTTTATCTGTCCACATCGCCTGTTAGCCCGGACTGTCAGCTGTTATCTCACCCAGTTAGGCTTGCAGTAGTAAGTGTTTCACGATTGGCCCCGAGCTGCAACGTTGGCACGACGACAGCGGTCTTCCCTCGCAGACACACCTGAAAGGGTGTGTGAGTTTGTGTCTGGTTCCCGGCTCCCTTATGTAAAATGAAGACGCCCAGCCAAGTTCCTCCCGAAAGTGTGTAAACACCCCAGGGCAACATCTGTATATGGCTCTGCGGGTTAGGTGCCTGTGATCGAAAGGTTGTCAGTTCAAATCCCATAGCTGGCAGTAATGTTGAAAGAGGGGGGTTCTGAGGGTGACTTAAGCGCCCCCTGTGGTTGCTGGTGGTAGTGTAGTGTCAGAATACTTTAGAACAGCATGCCTAGCTTATAGTTTTAATTATAGAAAAACAAAGCATTATATTTATCTCACAATGGCTCAGAGCAACTTTATGTTTATTTGTTCAAAACGACTACCATTGTTAGCTCATATTGATAGCTACTGATGATACAAAAAAAACTTCGGTAAAATCCATTGGTCGTTTTGATTTTCAGTACTCTATGATCATAGCATCTTCTCGTAATGTCGCCACTGGCCCTCTGAGCAAGGCCCTGAACCCAAGTTGTTGACCCTACTTTTTGAAATATACATTGCTAAGCATCTGGCTGAGGAAATCAAACGTAAATACATCTAAATAAACACCACGTCCCCCACCCCAGACTGAGTGTATATGGCATCCGGTGGTGGTAAACCTCCAGCAATGTAGTACAATAACCAGAATGATGTTGACCCAAAGTCGCCAATAGTTGAACGCAAACCCCTAACCCTTAACTCAGAAGGTCCAGATGGGTGCCTTTAAGGCGCCGAGAGTATTATGCTCCCATATTTAAAGAGCAATCAGAGAAAAGTGGAAACAAATCCAGCAGCTGTTAATAAGAGGACCACACGTGTGGACTATGGCAACCCACAAAGGGGCTGGAATATCCTGTAGTAATGGAATAAGTCACTTGGGAACATAAAGAAACTAAACTGCACATTTCCATCTGGTTTATTATTTGCTTAGATCCGTTGGGGGTATTAATGTGGAATCAGAGTTCCTCAAGTTGTCAAATGTGTGTCGAATCATTGCTTTTGAAGATCAACCATTTCTCTCTGTATAATGTTTACAGTTTGCCATTAAGTGCCTTTCATTGCTAAAGCAGTATAACTACTTTTCACTGTAAAAACACTGCTTACACTGCGATTATTTCCTTTCCCCGTTTCTCTTTGATGCATCACCGATTCCCAATTAACTAAAATGGGAAGTATGTAGTGAGGGAGGTGGTATTTGAAGGTTTACTTCCAAGGCATCCAGTTCCCTGGGGGCAAAAATTACACAGCAAATCCCTCACTGACATATGAATAGGAGCAGTGGCTATGACTTCAGTTTTAACTCCGGTCTAAGATTTAGACTCTAAGTTTTAATTGTAGATGATTGAAGTCTTGATGGTTGGTGGTTGAGTAGTAGGAGCTTCAGAAAATCAGTATCGTAAAGTGTCACCAGGTTCTGACCAGCCTGCTATGTGCTGAGATTCTGGAAACGCTCCTCCCAGTTCTGGAATATCAGAGCGATGTTGTGAACAGCTGACCTCTAAATCAGTGACCTTTTATATGTCCCCATTGTGTTTGTTTCATCTCTGACAAAGCTGTGTCTGGTTCTGCCCTTTCCAGCTTTCAGATGTTGAGAAGCATAAGGGCCAACTAGTCCGAGGCTCAGTGCCAGAGAATTGCTGCTGCCTTCATTTCGTTCCATAGAATTGTCCGTTGTTACCCTCATTTCTGACTGCAGTCTTTTATGCATTGTAATGGAAAATTTCATTCATGCAATTAATATATGCAATTTAAGACAGACGCCTCACCCCCCTGAGACTCATGCAGGCTTGGTGCTTCAGATTTGTTGATTGTGCCCGATGTGACCAGTTTGAGGTAAACATTCCATTAGTTCTTTGCACGCTATTTACCCGACCTAATTTCCAGCCCCCCTCGACACACATAAAAACAATTTGAGTCACAAAGCACGTCATTCCGACCATGTTCTGCCTGTTTTATGACCATCAAGGTAATCAGGTAATCCAAAAACTGGACTGAGTTGGCCACTCTGTCACTGTCACTATACGTTAACAACCAATGACGTCATCAGTATGAGAACCACAGAGGAGTTTGAGTACGTCTTCCCACGCACTACAAATTTGGCTTCGTTTCTGCTGATCGAGTTATTACACATTGGATTTCTGCAACTAGAGAATGGAGGTGCCCAGTTCTAGGAACACAACCTAAAAGAAGGTAGAACAAGCTCGCGTGAGCAGTCCAAAGTGACACAATATGCATTTTCAAACTGCTAATGCTTGCGAAATCTCCTACGTTCTGCATCTATAATACATTGTAGATGACAGCTTCATTGGAGCTAATGAAGTATTATAATCAACACTATTATGCCTTATGACTGTCAATACAAAATTCTGTATTGCTTCATTAATTCTTATACCGACCATTATAATGTATATGAATGGATATTTAGTAAAGGTTGTTCTTGCACAATGGGTCTGTAATATTTGCTTTCATTCCCCAGTCCAAAAATTTGCAGCTATGTCTAAATTGCCTGTTGTGTATGCCCTATTGAGTATGTGCCATGAATCTTGGTATACCTTGTTGTATCCTGGGATGTGGGTTCGGCTCACCATTACCCTGAACTGGGTAAATGGGGATGGAAGATGTTAGCACGTCATGAATAGCTGGTTATGAAATCAGAAACGTTAACTACTGTTACCAAAGAAATGGTATGCAAAACAGGCTTGATTATTCTATTCCTTAGGGAATGGCTTTTATGGTGGTCTATTCTATCAGAGTCTAGAATTCGACAGGAGGGATGGAGTGTCATTCTTCCATGACAAAGTCAATCTACTCAGAGTCGGTTGAAAAATGCAGCCTCAAGCCTCCTTCCAGAATATCCCATAATTTCTTGATTGAGTTCAGATCCAGTGACTGAGCAGATCATGGCATATGGGTAACATCAGTGTCATGCTCATCAAACCATTAGGCGACCACACACGCTCTGTAGATGGGGGCATTCGGATCCTGAAATGCACCCCCCTCGGGGCAGGAAAGAAATGTTGTGGCATACAGTGAAGATGATCACTCAGTGCTGATTAGCATGGATGTTGCCTTCTGAGGACACGAATAGACCCAAATTGGATGACTAAAATGTATTGCATCTGTGGAATCATGGCTGTACAGAAATTTCACTTGATTTCATGTGTGTTAGTCTTTGTGCTGAGACCAAAATCAAGAAATGATTCATCTGTCGGTATTATGCTTCTCCACTGCACAGTAATCCACTGCCTGTAGTCTCTGTTCTATTGGACTCACAGACACCCTTCTATAGCCCAAATATGATATGCCAGTTGGTTACCAGTATATCATTAATAATAATAAAAATGACAGTTTACTGATCCTTTCTTTTTTCCTACCCCATCTTGTCCTCGATAACACACACATAGGTAAGAGTATGCTTGGTAGTGAAGGGCTGCCTCCTGCAGCAGTGCCCATGGACCTACAGATATGTGACTTCATTTGCCAAATCCAGGCTCAAAATGGCGACTTTCAGATCACGAGACTTAGTCCGATGAGCCACATGCAAAGACTGACTTATACGCTAGATGGATATTTTCAGTCACTTTTTCGTATGTGGATGGCTTTGCTTTTAAAATGAATGTGTGCTTCCACCCCAGTCACCGTAGGTCCCAGTAAACACACTCCAGCAAACTCAATTTCAAAGCCACTGCGGTTCCTATATATCCTCCCGAGTTCATTTTGTCCTGCCTTTTTTTTTTCCGCTCATATCTCTCATACTATATTTTCCTCTTTATTAAGTCCCATTGCTCCTTAAAGAGGACAGTCAAGGCCTTAAGGTGGCATGAAATGTGTGGGGGTGTGCATTTTACTAACCCAACACTTAACTTTTGTAAAAAAAAAAAAAAAAAAAAAAAAATTAAATTAAAAAACTGTTTCCCCCTAGATCTCTATAGGATTTAGCTATACATATTTGGATATACATAGTTAATCTGACTTTTAGCTAGCTAGGCCATGCAACAGATTAATTTAATACGTAATACCAAGTTTAAACATTTTCTTAATGATCAAGTGTCTTCTGTATGGTGCAACCTAACTTTCCATCATATTCCGAGGTGTTCACATTTTTGTCTGCTACCTGAATTTACATAAATAAGCATGAAAAGTTATATTTACCAACCTGCATGATGTACCAGGATTACCTGTTCTCAGAGTGATGTTTTGCGATTCAGCCTTTTTGGAACCTGAAATTTAGTAGACGTAATAAAAATGCTTTGCTTTTGTTAGGTATAATTCAAAATTACTTTGGATCTTTCTAGAACTCACTAGTGACTGATGAAAAATTGGTATACAGATTTATATATAGATGTAGTACGTGTGTACATCTTATTAGATGGACATAGTGCATGGGAAGAGCCAGTAATGTAGAGAGTGAAGACAGTCCATGATAAAGCTACCTGATGTTCATCCATATTATATTAACATTGTGCAGGTGGAGACCCAGCCAGTTAGCTGTTTGTTTTATGAATGGCTATCCCTTCAGGTGGAAAGAAAGCTAGGGTGTTTATTTAAAACGGGAAAAGCGACCTAATTTCACATGGCTGTGAAAGGTTGGCGCCCCACCTTGGGTTATTCCCTCTCTTGTGCCTGTTGTTTACAAGATAGGCTCTAGATCGCTGCATCCTATGTAGGAAAAAGCGGGTATGGATGGATGGATGTAATTTCATGTAGTTAATTTTGATTTATGTATTTTTTATTTTATTTTTCATTGTGTAGTCTGTCTTTTGTATAAGCATTACTGGGTCAAAATCCAAAATGTTTCAGTTTTTTCTGAGGTTTTTTTTTTTTTGTTTGTTTTTAACCCTGACCTGGGTCTCTCCGTTACACCACAAGTGATGGTCCACGGCCTGGTGTCTCCCTGAGCCAAATTCCATGGCTGAAAGCCACCGAGAGCAGCTCCCAGCAAGCCACCAAGACCAGTTTGTTTGTTACGGGTACCATAAGAACCTCGGTGTTGTGGCAGTGATAATTACTGCTGGGATGCGTAATGCTCTCTCTGGGTCTGTTCACACCACGCCATGTCATTCTTTCTGCCAGAAAATTCTGGTGCGTGTGTTTGAGCGATCATACACCAAACCGGCACAGAACATGCCAGAACTCCCATTTTCAGAGTAGTGCACCAAGGTCACAAATTACATGCAGAGGAACCAAGTAGTGCTGTGTTTTATCAATGCGAATAAGAATCAAACTCTCAGTGCATCTTTATTTGCGTTATCAATTTTGAGAACTTTGGCTTTTGACAGGAGGCAACCCATATCTTGACTGCATGTTGTACTTGTATTTATACTTCTAATCACATGAAATAAATTGCCAATAAACATATTTGTGCTGATTCATGCTAACCCTTTTCTGCGTCACATAGTCTCTGAGGAAATCAGTTAATAGAGGTCCATTCTTCTCACGCAATGTCGGGCCAAATCACCCTATCCACGTCCTTGGGGGGGGGGGGGGGGGGGGGGGGGGGGGGGGGGGGGGGGGGGGGGGGGGGGGGGGGGG
>JAODJX010000035.1:12583740-12610230 GCA_026776945.1 Isichthys henryi | reverse complement strand
TTACAACAAACATTATACATACATATGTGTGTGAGTGTGTGTGTATGTTTGTATATTCGAGGGCTCAGATAAATGAGGGGCAATGCCGGCTGGCAGCTCGCGGCTCGCTTCATGTGGAAAATGTGAAGCAGGCCATTGTTTTAATTGGTCGTGGACAACACAAGGACACAGCGGGAAGACGGGAACAATAGACTCGGGGACAGATAGGAAACATCGCGTGAGTCGCACCCGCCTTGAACAGCTGCTGAAGGGCTGTTTTTAATCTGCGCGCCTGAGCTACGCTCTCGGTTCTTTCACTTGGCCTCAGCTGTCTGTTGTTGTCAGTCGTGATTTCTGATGTCTGCAAAAGTCACATATCGACGCCTGGGAACATACCGTAGAATACCTGTGCAACCTTGCCAAAATGTCGTTAAAGCTCGCCACTCATTTGCGTTTATGAAAATATTCAATATGTATAGAATTTTCAATATTTCTAAAGACATAGTGACATCTTCGTTTCCCCTTATCACTAAAGTTGACCTGCGTGATGAAATTTAAATACCTCAAAATGAGATGCAGTCTTTATATATACCCCTAGAACCCATAAGCAGAATGTTGGATATGTTGAGATATTATAGTGTGGTGTTGCAGTTATTCTACTCTAACATTAAATCCAGAGAACATAACATTCATGTTCCTAAGGGGATCAAGATATAACCTACATATATATCCCTTTATATCTGCATTTGCTAATGAAACACAAAAGGAGACCTTGGGGTCTTTGTGGATTCCGGTATTCTTGTAAAGTTCATACATGCTGAAAATATGGCACCTAGATAAGCAGAGAGGTTTTTTGAAATGGAAGAAGGAAGTCACACAAAAGCCAAGCTGAAGAAGCCATCACGAACACTTGAAGTCTTATGTGCAAATTAGGACACTTGAGACACCTTTGCAAATCTGTTGATTGTAACTTTTGTGGTGAACCTCTGTATTAAAAAGACAAATACACCTTTTGTGATGCCTGAAATGTCATAGAGCTGCTGTAAAAATAATTATTATTTTGCAATGATTTAGTGCACACCTGCATTAGACTTCAGACGTAAACACATATATCTGTCAAACAAATAGTTGCTGTCAGCTCGCTCTTGGGTTATGAACGGCTGCGCGTTGTGTTGAAATCGATTTAGGCAGCCCACCTTGCCAAAATGCAATGGATTTTTTTATTAGACACTAGATAATTACTCCAGTCACCATTTGAATAGGGAAAGCTGGATCCAACCCGCTGGAAACTGAAAGACCGCCAACTCTGCCTGTTATTCCATGTCAGTGGTCATCTGGGGGTCAGTGGCTTAGCCCATCAAAAATTAGCTCTGTGCTGTACTGGGCCCAGTACCATCATGAAGCTCCTGATGAGTCTGAATACGCCATGAATGATTTGTCTGGCTCAGATGTTTTAACAGCCATTCTTTCGGCTTGAGAATTCTATACATCACAACAGTCCTAGTCCATGGGTTGCCCCAAACCTTTGTAGTGATAATCGTAACTTCAGAGAAAGAGAATTAAATATAATGATAGATTAGAGGTCTGAGGCTCAGCCTTCAAGGTGTGCTGGTCCTAAGGCTACAGCCAGGCCTTTGGAAATGTGCTAACTATCTCCCCTAGTTAAAGTTGCATCAAAGGGTATGCCAGGATGTCCCCAGAAGAAGACCGAGATGTCCTTTTCCGTTTACAACGATGCACTCCTGGAATGTACATTAGTGCATCATTGACGTCGAACAGTTGAACATTCAACGCGGTTCGTTTGCTCTCTTGAAGTCTTTAAAGGGTAATAGGAATGCAGAGGTCATTTGAGAACTTGTATTATAGAGGGCTGTGACAATAGCACAGGAGGGAACCACCGATATAGAGTTTTGCTGTGCTAAGGCAGGAGCGTGCGGTGCATTGCACGTGGAAACATGTAGAGAGACAAAGCACCTCCGTTCATGTTTCCCCCAGAGATGAGCACAAAATAAGGGTATCTCCTCAAGCCGTGATCCGGTTTGGTCACTCACACAAAACCTTGTTTTTACATGGACTCACAAATGCCTAAGCACACATCTCCGGAGAAACACATATTATGTTAGGGTCTTGTTCTGCAGGTCCATTACAGGTTAGTCACTGCTGGCTTTCAGAGACAGTCGGGGGCAGATGTGAAACAGCTGGATGGCTTCTTGTTTTTTTTCTGTCTCATGTTTTAGTTTATTATAAAATGTAAAAGCCTAAATTATGTATTTAAATATACACATTCACCTTTACATAAGCAGTTTTAGTTCTGTTTTGGTCTTCTGGTGAAACAGAAGATGAGCTCATGCATTTTCCCAGTTTTGGGCTCTTCCTGCCACCACAGAATCAGAATCTTCTGCCTGCTACACAACATTGTGTGTGTCTCTCTTTGAGAGGCCAGTGCTGCCTGCAGAGAGGGTGGTGTGACCTCAGATATGACATGGAAGACCCCGCCAACCATCCCCTCCCTCCAGGCTTTCGTGAGAAGGACTCACTCTTTTTTTTGTAACTGGATGGAAGGCCAAACCTCGATTCAGAGCATGTGGTAATGAGATCATCACATGGCCTAGAGGGGCTGGGACTGGGTAACACAATGCAGGATCTCTCATCCTCTGATCTCATGAGAAATGATTGGGATGCCGCAGTTCTCCATGGTAGCTAGAAGAAACATTGTGCCCTAGCTTCTGTCTGTTTAATAAATCAAATCGTGTACCTAATTCTGCTCAACATTTATCTCATCCCCACTGGACAAGCAGGAAATGAAACAAAGTATTCTGAATGAAACAACAAAAACCGTGGTAGATCAAAAGGTATCCATAACAATGGACCTAGGTCTTCTCACAGGAGATCATGTTAAGGTCAGTGTGTCCTCCTACAGAAACTTCCATGGTTTCATGGTAAATCATGATACTAAACACAGTGGGACTTATCAGTTTCATTATACTGTGCAGGCTAACATACAACAGCAAGAAATTAGGAAATAAAATCACGCTACTCATTGCCATTCTTAACGACAAAGGAGCAACTGTCCCAGCCAAGAATATAGGTGTCTCCTTCAGCACTGATGCTGATATTCATTGTGGGTGTGGCCTCAAAAGGAGTTTGTCTTTGTAGGAAAGGAAATGTCCCTCAACGTGCAGCAGTGGCAATGCTACAGAAGGTTTCTGTTGTTTCCAATGCAAAAGAAGAAATTAGGAAGGCCTTGACCCATCTAATGTATAATTCACTATAGCTGGTAACGTGTCAGTCGTGGTACGGGCAAGTGTTGAGTAACAGGCAGATTGTCACCTCTGAGTCAGGCAAAGGGGCTTAGCGTGGATGGTGGTCGAACTTAATGGACACCATCCAAACGGTGTGTGTTTCCTTTTGGCTGCAGCAGCACTGTTAAACGTGATATCGGAGAGGCCTACTGCTCACAAGGTTTACCTTCTTACATAACAATTCAGGTGAGCTACCGATATATTTAGTCGGCCAAACTGTTCCTGAAAAATGACATGGGAAAGCCAAGTGGCGACAGGCAAGGAGACTCGTGTACGCTGAGCATGGATCGATTGTTTTTCTTTCTGCTAATATTAAACAGACATCCAGAATGAGATACACAAAACCATGCTGGCAAGGGTTCACGGCAGAGGGATATAATTGCGTGTGTGAGATCCATTACGAGGGAAACATGGCTTTCCGATACGGAGTTTACCTTGCCGGACATCTGTGTGTCATTATTCCCTCCAATGGCCTGTAAAGGCTGATAATCTCTTTAACAGATTCCTTTGCTGGTTTTATGGATTGAAATACCAAAGGGCCATCAGAGTGAGGTGATAACATTCCTCGCGAGGCCCAATAATTCGGTGATATATACTGGGTGTAGGGGCTCCCGGGAAACTCGCAAATGAGGACGTGGGCCAGTGGAAATGGACTGAGCCGCAGCTGACAAATCAGAGGCCTCATTTTCAGCTGACCAATCAGAGGCTTGAAAAGAGTGAGGCCGAAAGAGTGGGAGCCATGGAAAATCAGTCTGGAAAAAAAAAGCATAGGGCCAAAGATGTACATATATAGCCTGTATGTTACATATCCTCTGACCTGAATATGATTTTCATTTTTAATGGACTATGATGGTGATGAGTTTTATGTTTTATTGAAAACTATTAAAGCTGATTAATATTTGCAAGAATGTCAAATCTGGATGGAAATTCTGCATTATCATACCATAAAAATGTACAATGAACCTGAAGGAGGATGTCCCATGCAATCATTTTCCTTTTGTTTTGCCAATATTTGATTTGTTTTTATTGGAATTGGTATTGGTGCAGAGAAGCCAGATAATAACTCGTGTTCTCCTAACAAGGGAAAAAAGCTGTACAGAAGTCATAATTCATTTTCTGTCCCATCCGTCTCATCTGGGACAGTGTTTCCAGAATTATGTTGGATTTTACCATTTATAAATGGAATTTTTTGATCCTTATCAGTTTCCTTTGGACTGAAAAAGGTCCCAAAGGTTTCTTTCTTTGCATTAGTCAGGGATTAGCTGTAATCATTATTATGGGTTATAAAGAGGTTGTTACAAGTAACACAATAGTAAACAACACAGACTTGAGTGAACCAAAATGTTGCTGGTGAACATTCCAAACCAGGGCCTGTTGTATTGTCCTTACTCATCTGAATCCATAGAGGTTCCATTGGATAAAACGCAAGTTATACATCAAATACTTTTACCAAAACATAGCTCATAATATGGGAGCAGCCAGATTGCTGTACAGCGGTCAAGAATGTCAAAGGTTTTCCAGAGAATACAGAACATGCTAGCCACTAGCATCCACCACCTTAGTGGACCGTGCAGGGGCACTGCAAAGGATGATAGGATGATTGTGCCTTGAAATGACCGGAACCCCAAAAATTTGGAGCATAATTGGATTGATCTGTGTTGTGGGCCCAAACCTTTAGCGAAGTCTGTAGGACTGTGTTTTGTGGCACTTTTGCTGAAATTAGCCCCCAGCAACAACCATCACAGTTTGGTTACAACTTCATACAGTGTGTTCTGACACAGAACTTGCTTCTGAAGGCTAGGACGGTTTTTTTTGGCATGTTCTCAGTCCAGATAACATAGCAGCGCAGCGCATCAATCTTTCCCTCATATTGCTTTGGCCTTTCTCTCGTTTCCTTTCTCTCGCTGGAATGCTAAGTGTACATCAAAGCCTGCTGCCTGCTACTCAGACAGAAATAGCACAAGCTCGGAGTAATTATTTCCATTGCTGTTTGTCTCAAGAAAAGCAGAATTTCTCTAAGTGAATAAGTAAATAAAATGCAAGATTTATTGCCCACACTTTGTTTGATTTGCAATGGAAATGTGAAGCATTTGTCAAGTAAATTCCAGTTGAAAAGGAACGCGGAACTCTTTACTGTGAGGACATTGTTTAAAAGCGAACATTAAGAGGAAAAATAATGATAAATAATAAATGCAATGTTTCTGGTATTTTATTTAGTGCAGTATTGTGCTGCAAAACTGATGCTTTATATACAATGGTTTGTATATGTATGATATAAATCATTTAAAAAGGTTAGGTAAGGATTCCACCTTGTAAGTCAGAGGTTTCTGTTTGTTGTCAAGCTTTAGTTGTGAACAAAATGAATTTACTCCTGGGTTCACAGCCCAAGCAGCTGACGTACAATAACTCTGAGTGCCAGACATGAAAGACCATGTTACGGAAGGACCACATGTTTCCTCCAGCGATAGCTCACTACAGAAAACATGCATGAGTTTTGCACAGCAAAAAGCACCCACTTTCACACCAGTGTCTCTGTGTTTGTTAACTGGAAATTACACCGATTAATCAATTGGCTTAATTAGTTACAGACAGAATTGTACGACATTGTGCATCCAAAATGAGATGCACACTTTTTGAGAATTCCATGCATAATGATAAACATCATTCAAATCTTTCGAATCTGAAAGTGTTTGCATGAAACAACCTTTTTGTTTCAGACAGTATTAACTGTTATAATTATTTAAAAAATATTAAAGTAGTAATTTCACAGTGTGGAAATAATCTGTAAGGTTAATACACGAGAGAACAAAATTTAATTGTTTTTTTTTTTGTTTTTCTTATGCTACCTTTAGCCGCATAACTATCTGGTCAGTATGTGTGAAAACTCAGGCGGATGTGCTGCTAATTACCTCATTCAGTTCTGTAGCTGTAGTAATGTATTATTATTATGTTGTTGACAACAGAATGGCGCAACAGTGGGTAAATTACTCAAAGTTAAACAGCAGTGCAATGACAGAAGTTTTTTTTGCTCATTAAAAGGAAAAAAAAGCAACTGCCTGCCTGCTGAAACCAGTAT
Source organism: Isichthys henryi (assembly GCA_026776945.1). Classification (NCBI taxonomy): domain Eukaryota; kingdom Metazoa; phylum Chordata; class Actinopteri; order Osteoglossiformes; family Mormyridae; genus Isichthys; species Isichthys henryi. The sequence continues at coordinate 12,603,873 of JAODJX010000035.1, read as the reverse complement.
GTACCCAATTTCATGGCACATTACCTAAAAAAGAAAGTCCCAGACATATGACACAACATATAATGAAGAATTAGGCTCCATTACATGGCAGGCTTAACCTTTCATAGTGAGCATTCAGCCCTTGCCAACAGTCATCAATATTTAACAGCTGTTGTTATTGTGAAATTCTTTATAGGCTAACGTGGTTTGCTGGTTTGCACGCAAGGGCTTGAACGTGTGCCAGGGCTCTGTCAGGGACCAGAGGAGATTGACAGACGGTTGGCTTGCGTGACAACCAGACCTTGGTCAGCCAGCTTTGACTCTGCGCCGATGCTCGCTCTCCCTTTGGTCTTTCTCTGCCTTGGACTTCCTGGGCAGGGTGAAGGGGTGAGGGGAAGTAAGGGGAAGGGATAGGCAAATGAGCTGGCTGTCAGCCAATCCCTGCCCCCGCACCACTCAGTAGCGAGGCCTCTGCACGCAAGGCTGTAAAGCAGTGGGGGTTAGGGTCAACAGGTGGTGGGGAGGTGGAGGACGCGGATCTGTTTACTCCTGCATCCTTGCCGACGGACAACCCCCGTGTTTGCTGGAACAGGAAGAGACACACTTCCTTGAAACTGTTGTTTGCTAGGATCTTACTGGACGACATTATGGTATAGAATACAAATAAACCCTAACCATCAAAATGACTAAAATGTTTGAATGTGATGTAGATTAGCATCTATACATAGAGAGCAAAAAAGAGAGCACCGCAGACACATTTAGTTAAATCGCAGAACTGGGAGACTGAGAAACAACTTATGGTTTCTGGTCGTATAAATGGGGGGGGGCTCCTTTAATGGGGACTAACCTGCCTCTTTCTTCACAACAGCAGTCAGCTTCTTATAGCAGTCCAATGATTAGCTGCTAATGCTAATGACTCACTGCTAATTCCTTGCACTTCACTCATCTACATCATAGGAGCATAATCCTTCCTGGACGACTGCTGTATCGCAAAGGAGACAAGGCAAGATGAGTTTAAAAAAATATATAAACTTATCGTGGCACCTTAAAACAACTACTTCAAAGTGTGCATCTAGATGAGACTGATGGTGTAGCGAGGGAAAGTTTCCGGAGTACGAGCTTGCCATTTCAGAAGGTGTATTGCGTACTTCAGGTACTACAGGTATTTGGCTGAGTCGTCAGTGCACAGACAGGGCACCCCCTTCACAGGCATCAGAGAGGCTGGAAAAAGAGGCACGGTAGTGCTTACAGCCGTAGCGGTAGCTGTGAGGTAGTTGTTACTTATGGGTATGGATTTGGAGTTTCTCTGTCAGACTCCTGTTGTGAACATTGTCTGGAGTCATACTATTTTGCTCTTGACAAGGACGGTACCATTTTCAGACAATCATATTATTTCAGTCTGTGAGATTATTACTGATTTGTGCTTTGGAAAGTGGACATCTAGGCAGACCATCACACTAGACATTTGTCCATTAAACTCTACCAGGGGCTATAACAGGGTCGAGGGCCATTTATTTGAGGAAACAAAGGGCTAGATTACCAGAGGTTATCGCCCGTTTTCACAGCGCGAGGCACCTGAAAAATGATTCACAAGTAGCTTGATTTCAGCCTCACTTGATGCTGTTCGGTCGTGCCTGATCATCATTAAACCTCACAGAAAGGTTCTCTCCTTCCACCAGCCATATATTCCTGTCTTGCACACTGTGCCTTTGTACCTCTAACAAAAAATTAGACTTTATAATGATCAGGTTACTTTTTTTTAAAAAAAAAAAAACATGAATAAAGCCTCTGTTGGCTTGCGAAGCATAAATTCACCTATAAATCATCACATTTGTTTGTCTTTCCTGGATGTTCATCCTGTCCAAAGTTTTCCTAAGGCATGAGGGGTAGTTTTTAATAGGGGAATAAACTATACCAGTGGTAAAGCCAGTGGTAAGATTCCTTTCCTGTACCAGTATCCACTGATTCATTGAAATTCACAGTGTGTGATTGTGAAATGTTATAGCATAGGAGAAGCAGAAATTTCCCCTTGTAGGAAAGTAAACAATTTGAAATTTGTTGTAGGTTGGCCCAACTGTATTATAGGACCCATCCAAGGTCTGCATTGTGTTATAAATCCTAAAAAGGGCTGAGAAGAATTGCTGAAATAGCTTGCATACTTCGCTCAAAATATTGCAGGGGAAAATTGATGATAGTCACGAAAGCCTGTAGCTGCCATCGTGGGTTGTGTGAAAGCAGCATCCGCTTTTGAAATTTGTCACAGCTGAGGGAGGGCAGTTGTTTTTTCGTTTTTTTTTTTCTGACCACCATTTTTACGAGGGCGTAATGGGCCCACGGGTACAGACAGGGGTGTGCTTGGCGTGACCAGACTCTCAGTATCCTGGGGTCAGCTCAGCCGCTTGTGGCCGTCCTGTGGATCCGAAGCTCGCACACTTCACTCGCTGTCCACAGTGCAGCGAGACACTGCTGTCCCCGCCCCCCCCCGCTCTCATGTAAGCCATTCTTGTGCGTTTTCCATTGAATGCGCCAATCTGAATGTCCCATCCCCCCTTCCCCTGGGACGTCATTCGCTGTGGGAATCAAATGTCTCCAGAGGCGTAGTCTTTCTCTGGCTTCTGACCGTGGTTGCGTGCAGGTCTCACGCTGAGTTTGCATTTAATCCCACACGGAACTTAACTGCTGTCCCTGGAAATTCAATGCGAAACATTAAATACGCAGCTTCACTATCCTCAGGTGACATAGCTACAATACGCACAGTCAGCTATGAAAGTGCTAGCAACACCTGTGATACAGGCAGACAAATGAATTATTTCTGCGAAGGTTTGGCACCTAGATATATCTATTTTTTCAGATGACACTGCAAAATACAGTTCTCAGTGATAAAAGTTATCATTCCTGCTGTTTTTGTATTTACAATAACACTATAGAATGAAACATTTGAAATAAATGTTGACTCAGTTGACCTGGCCTTTATTTCTGCCCTGTCTTGAAATTGGGACATTATATATCAATATAAATAAATCAATATATCATAATTATTTTTCATTCGTAATATAATATACAGAAGCCTCGATATTAAAAAGGTCTTTAAGAAGCTTGAATAGGTTCGTATCATTAAGCTCAGATAATCAGGTGCTGTAAATATCATTTTGAGTTTCATTCAGAGAAAATACATATAATATATGGTTGCCTTAGCTAAACTGTCTAAAAATATTTATTGGTTTTTATAATAGAGCCATTTTATTTATTATTGATGAGTTATGTTTTCGTTTATCTTTTACAATGTGATGGTGAATTTTTCAGACATATAATCCCTTGAGGCATTAAACGGTACCTATATTCCCAGTTTTGTTTGTTTTTTTAAATTATTGTTTAGCAGCATCAGCAAAGATGATGATTATAGTTAACATTGAAGCTATTATTATCAATTTATAGTGCATAGTGATATTTGAATACTTCTGGCTCCAGAAGACAAAAAAAAGTTTTTTACTGATTTACTCTCTGTTAGTTGAAGCTGCTGTTTGTTATTTAAAAGCTGACATTCCTCCTTATCATAAACATTAAATAAATCTACTGCGTGTTGTCCGACTGGAATGTGTTTCTGCTAAGTGCTGGTTTAAAAATGTTTCCAGCCAGTTTGCTGTAAAAATGCCAAGATGCACTGACACAGTAAATGCATCTTGGAACAGTAAATTTGAATAAATTTTTTAATTCACTTTCAAAAGTCACATCCCTTTAGAGTCCCATCAAATCCTGACTATCATTAAATGGCATTAACTGTATTGTTATTCAGAAACAACCCCTGTAGAGGTTAATCCCAAATATGGGTGCAAAAGACAATGTTTGGGGCTTTTGCTAATCACACAGCCCACTGAAAACTTTTGTCATTCCCTCTTCCTGTTCCCATCTGCAGCCATTCAGGAGAAACCTTCCAGAACGCATGTCAGTCCGTCCACCAATAGCAACATGGGGAAGGAGAGTCTGCCTGGAGAAACGAGCATCACGGAGAGTGAACTCTTATTGGAGGTGAGAGCACAGGGAGAAGGATCCGGCCAAAGGGAGGCTCTTGGGCTCAACTGGCAGCAGGTGGAACTGAACAAATAAGTCAGCAAATTTTGTCAGTGAAATACCAAACTCAAGAATACTACAGCACATGTGTTTTTGGACAGCGGGGAGAGCCAAAAAAAGGGTGTGCTAGTAGTTTTTTTAGGTGCGTCAAACAGGTGGAATCAGTGTGATTCGCTGTGATTCAGAATCCACAAAAGTCCAAAAATTAATTCACCAGTGATATTTTCTACTGAGTGACCCCCCCAGCCTGAGCATAACCAAACTCCAGGCTCCGGTTAACATCCAAAAATCGCTGTGGCCCTGGATAAATAACGACCCAATTGACCGTGGAAATGTGTTGCCCTCGTTGCGTGACTTGAAAAGCTGCTCACGGCAAGGCATGGACTTTGGGCCTCTGTAATTGTACTGGGGTCACCATGACGACCGGGTCTCACGGGGCCCCGGAATGCCAGAAAATTTTCCTCTATTCTGCGGGAATTCCAAAATGTTTGGGACGATTGTTTTTCAGTTAGCTTTGACCCTGACAGAATATCTTTGATGTCTTTGGGACACTGCTTTGTTCAAGCATGCGGGAAAACACAGAGATCTATTAAATACTTCCAGCACTCGCCTTTGGTTCTGATTCTTTTCTAGTGGTTGTTTTTCAGTTCCCGGTTCTCCCAGATCGGTATCAACGTTTCCACAAAATGACTTTACCATCCTTTTTTTCTCAGACACAAGGGCGCTACTCCTTGAAATGGATCGATTTTCATTTCTTGTTGCTCTCAGTGTAAAACAGGTGGAAGTTTCCATGAGCTAATTTCACGGGAATTCCAAGAGTCAGGAGCGCCGCAGAGAGGTGCAAAATTCAGAAAGGCTCCTTCCCTCTTAAAGTACAGAGTGAAAGACAGTAAAGGTGCTTTATTTTTATGAGTTAGTAGTGCTATTATCTGAAACACGGATCAAGTAGAAATAAGACGCAGGGGCTGAAGACGTCGTGTCGGATAATCCCATACCAGTGATAATCCGAGTGCCATAAAATATAGGATGGTGTGTGTATGTCCTTATGGTTGTCTGTAATAATCCCATGGCTGATAGAGTAATTGTATCACTGCTGGGCCCTTCAGCAAAGCCTTTAACCCCAAAAACTGCTCCAGTAATGCCAGATAAATAGCTGACCCAGTACTCTTACCTGTATATGTGTCTCACATGAAGGTATATTTCGAAATCAAGGAATTTTGATGTACCTGTACTGATACTTACAAATAGCAAACAAAGAATCTAGAAAATTCCATACTTTGACAGTTATGTTGCCCTCACCCAATCAGAGACCTGGAATTGGAGGCACGCGTTGGCCTTGTCATGGTCACAGCCCATGTCTGTGTTTGGTTACACACCTTAATGCGGGATGGAGATGGTTATGGGGTCAATGACCCCTGGCAGCTCTGTCAATCAGAGGGCTTGTCAGCGCTGCTGTAGGCATATGGAAACTCTCGCTATGCACACACGGTGCTGACAGGACCTGCCCAACTTCTGGAATCACATCTGTGCACAGGGGCGTAGCTAGAAATTCTGGGCTCCCTGACAAAATGTCACCTTGGGCCCACCGGGCTAATTTTACATATGATCTTATATATTCAAGGGCCCCTGTAAGGTACTGGGCCCCCTGAATCCACCAGGTATCCATGCCTCTTCGACGCCTTTGGGTGTGCATAATGTAGCATTTTTTCACATGTAGCATATATTTCTAAAATTACTTTTGGTGTTCTTTTCTTCAGTTGCCCTTATTTCACTTTTTACGTCCTTTAAAGAAGTTTTTTATTATCTATGTGCGTAATTCCAGTGAGGAAAACGAGAAACAGTTTCGGGAAAATGAGTGTTTTCTCTATCATGTCCCCCTCTGAGTGCATAAGTGCCAGCAGGGTACAGGAAACGGGTGTGAATGAGCCCCCACCCCACCCCCAGCCACGAAACAGCTCAAAAGCATCTCCCCGTGGGCACAGCTACCGGAATGCCCCGTTCAATTGGGCTGAACCGGGGCTCGAGAGCGCGCAGGGACGGGGCCGCCTGACCTGGGCTGACTCACTTTAAAGTGGGGGCGACAGGGTCTGGCAGCGAGGGGGCCGCAGTCACGCGATCGTCGGGGACTTGGCCGCGGAACAGAGACCCTGCAAACGCGAGCCCTGGAAAGTTAATAAACCGCAGCTTTGTGGAACCGACTGCCCCCCCTCCCCCCCCCACTTCCCTGGGCCTCAGATGCAGAGACGCTGTATGATTCCAATTTATCAGTGGCTGCCGGGACCGCTACAGGTGAACATACAATGTAACGTATACTCTACGCATTTCCACATGTCCAGAGGCCCCCGGAATGAAGGAAAGTCTTGTCGTTTATACCGACTGATTTCTGAGGTTGGCTAATGCTGACTTTTTAAACGTATGTAATTTTAAAATACAATCATTATTCCACATACTTGCTTGCAACAGAGATCATAACTCGCACTGTATGTGCACTGTAAGTTCTTTGTGCACAACACCAAACAAACCTGATGAGATTTCTGGTACATGTACAGCCAGAGGCCTAGACAATAATTCTGCGCCCCCTGACAAAATGTCATCTTGGGCCCCCCTCCCCTGCTCAATTTTATGTTTAATTTTATGTATTCAAGGGCCCCTGTAAAGTGATAGACCCCTTGAATCTGCCAGGGTATCCATGCCCCTATTGTGCCCCTGGTGAATAAAGCCAATGCAAAAATTCAGGACATGCTTTCTTTTGAAATGAACTCTGCAAATTGATCTTGCTGGGTGTTTTTTCCCTTTTCTTCTAGTCCCTGACCGGCTTTGCACTGGTGGTGAGCACAGAGGGGATGGTCTTCTACGCTTCCTCCACTATCGTTGACTACTTGGGCTTCCACCAGGTAGGATTTCTCCCGCCTGACCGTCAAAGAAAGCTTCCTGAACCAGCAGACAGATGTGGAAACTTCAGTGCAGAAATAGGCAGCTCCATTGCCTTAGAGATACAGTACATCTCACATTGGTTGACTATCTGCTTGAGCTCTTGAATTCCTTCTCTGCTGTGTATTTATGAAACTGCGGCTCTGAATAATTAGCAGAAGCCGTCAGGGATCCATCCCAAGCTTCTACATTAAGTCGGCAGCACTATCTATGGCAGTGTTTCCCAACCTAGTCCTTGGGAACTGGCAGACAGTCCACATTTTTGCTCCCAGTAGGGAGCTGGGAGGGAGCAGAAACATAGACAGTCGCAGGTCCCTGAGGACCGGATTGGGAAACACTGGCCTATGGTGTTATCGAAAGCATTATGACCAAAATACTTCACTTGAGATCAGAAAGCAGAGGTACTCTACTAGTGTAACCCCTTCCCAAGGAACACAGACACCATATTTAGCAGCATATTTTAAATGAGTAAAACAGTCAATTAGGTGCCATCAATACAATGTTAACACTTAGCAATCATATTGACGGCCCTACTCCAGAAAGCCATGTCTGTTATTTGGGTCTTCAAGCTCCATGTTCATTTTTGTGATGATTGAATGGACTGCCTCTGCCTCTTTCCAAGCATTACATCCATGATCTCAAAATATGCCCAATATAAGACGCTTCAGTCTGGTCATTTGTGCTACAAAGGATGGTTAAAGCTTGTTTTGTCACTCAGGGGCTCTTAGAATCATTCTAACCTTTTACCCTTGTCCACAGTATTCTTAAGTCATTGCCTACACCAAAATTCAAATGCATCAGCACTCCTCCCATTCCATTCATCGCCCAGTTTTCACATCCAAGTCCTGAATGTAGAGCCCACCCGCCGCACCATTGACCACAGAATTAGGCATTGAGAGAAGAGACATCCAATGGCATGGCTCTGTATTGACACAGGTTGTGTGGTGTGGCCGAGAGATCCTGGCAGTAGGAAAGATCTTCTGGAACAGTGGGATACTGCCTCGGGGGGCTATTTCTCCCTCCACTCAGTCTTCTCCGGCCCCGGCAGACACCCAAGCCCCGTTCAAGGAAATGGGGGACACCCCGAAGGGTGCAGTTAGATTTCAGTGATGACAGGCTGAGCCAAAGACACCGTGAACAACCCAGTTAATCTGGACCCCTTTCATTACTGACCGTACCGCCTGGGCCCACCTTGCCAACTTAAATCGTCTTTTAACCTTGTAAACAAGGTCCTGAATATTACAGCTTTTAGACAAGGCAGGTGCTTCATGTCTGGTCAGTGTAACAGTGCAGATCTCACTTTCACTAACTATTGCCCAATATGTGTGCAACCTTGTGTATTTCACTTAATCTCTGTGTGGTCCTCAACTGCACTGCCTGTTGGTAGCGGTTACATTTCACGGGAAGTAACGTCTTTCTCAAGCCTGTGGATTTGATGGTCGTGGGAAAAAACAGAAAGCACTTCAGGGAGCCCCCCCCCCATACTTAACTGGTTAGAATATTAAATATTTTAATTGCACTTCTAGCAAACTCACCTCCCACTTAATATGCAAAATCTTTTCTAGTATATGGTCCTGTGGAGCCTGAAGCCTCTCGGGTAGGATGGAATACCACGGATTCCAATCCATCACGGAGAACACTCATACTCTTTTAGAGACAAGTTAACCGAACTGCATGCCTCTGGATCGTGGGGACGAAAACAGAGAACCACAAGGAAGCCCAGTGCAACATGGGAAAAATATTCACACAAACCCTGGAGGTTTAAGACGACAGTGGTGCCCATAGAGCCACTTTGTTGTATACGAACTGCATATGTTTTTATGATTTTTAACAGAGATCCCTGGGCAAAAATTCATGCTTAATAAATCAAGGTTTCAAGTTTTACGTTAATATATATATATATATATATATATATATATATTATCTGCAAAACCATACAGGTAATATAGAAAAACAGGATGGTGTTCGGCCCTGGGGCTTAGGACTGTACTCATGATCAGAAGGTCACTGGGTCAAATCCCTGGCAGAGTGATGTCACCATTCCGTCTCTGAGCAATACTCAATTGTTCCCGGGACCCGGAGTTGACCGTGCAGTCAGATCCTCATTTGTACTTCGATTTGGACAAAAGCATTCGCTTATAATAAAACGCAATGCAAAGACAAAACTCTGACAAGTGCTCCCACTTAGATAGCTGTAGGATAGCAGAATACAGGACCTTCACAAGCTTGCCATCCTCACACGGCCCAACAGCAGCAATGTCTTCATTTTCATATAGTCTTACACAGACCTGGCCAATTATTTTCTGTTCAGCGCCAAATCCAAGCTTCACTGTGTCAGCAGGGGCTGTTTTTATGATTATTTTCATGTCCCATAAAAGCTACAATAGAAGATTTGTTAATTTTTTTGACATCTATTTTTTAAACATTTCTACATTCTGAATGAGTTTTCATTCATTTTTTTGGAGAGGCTCATTTTTGTCTGCTGCTACGGAAATAGCACTTGTACAGCACTGTGCAAAAGTCTTAGGCAGTCAAAGAGAATGATATTTAAATGATCTTCATATTGGTGAAAAAAGTGTGATATTATATCTGTCAAAGTGTTAACCATTTTTAAACTTCTCCAGTATCTAGTATCACCACAGCATTTGCAGCAACCATCCAACACACCCATGTGATTTGTTACTCGACCACTTGCATATCTTGTATATGGCTTATCAATACCTCATTGACTTTTTAAAACAATTAATTGAGTGGGTGGAGAAATTAAACAAATGCATGGAACGGCTGGGGTGCCCAAGACTGGATGTTTGGGAAGTGAAGCGGTGTTCATCTAGCCATCCAGCCAGCCAGCCAGCCAGCCAGGCAGGCAGCCATCCAGCTAGATATCAGCAACTTTTTGGAGAGCAGAATAAATTCTTGTTAGTTTTTATTATGTTGCTCTCAATCTACATATGTTTTAATGGCAAATTTTGATCTGTTTTTCTCAGCAAATATACACTTACTGCTCAGATAAATAGCTTTAAACCTTTCCTTTGACTGCCTATAACTTGTGAACTGTACCATATTCGTGATTATTCATGGGATTTAGAACTTGTGCACCTATGGTTATGCATGCCAGTAAAAATAGCCCCTCTGTGGGCTGGATATGCTCCACAGGTTGGCTCTTCCCCTGTCTGGTCCTACAGGAGATACAGGTGGCTCTCCAGACTGCCAGCACCCAGCACTATGGGCACCCCCCCCCCCACAGCAATGCCAACTGTCCAGTGGCTGTCCTATACACTGCAGTGTGTTGCCATCTGGCAATGCACTCATCCCAACAGTAATGGAATGCTGAATTATGGGGTGGACATGCTTACACAAGATCTTAAACACTGCCTTCAGAAATGAATGGTGCAAACTGACCTTGGAGGAACACGCCTGACATCATTACATTTAACATTATAATTATTCAGTGTTAAAGCCAGTTATTTATGTGTCATCCCTGTGCTCCTTGCACCAGAGGACCTCCAGACAGACTGAGGCTGGTGTTATTGGTATAACCGGCTAAAGTCCACCTTAAGCTTTGCCCACAATTAGTCTGAAGTTGGTAACTTCAGTCTCCATCACTGAAGTGGCCACACATCACTGAACACTGTCCAATGTCAGTAATGCAATGCTAGTAGCAAATACTGAGCTTTGGGGCAATCTGCCTGTATAAGTACAAAATAGTAGAATTGACTCTTGGTATCAGACCCCCAGACATTTTCCTGAGACTTACATAAATATTAGAAATCTATGTATACATTCTAAACATTTTTTGAGGCCCTCTGTGAGAAATTTTTCTGACAAGCAAAGGGGATAAATTAGATTGCACAAAGACACAAGACTACCCCGCATCACAGGAGACAGCAAAACGTGTATAATTTTAAAGGATTCCTACCACAATAAAGAGGAATAAATTGCGCGCTAGCAGAGCTTTGCTTTGATCTGATCTGTTACTTTGTAATTATGCTTTAAAGAACAGGAGTCCTAGTCCAGGAAAAACACGGCTGCTGTGTGTGTGTGTGTGTGTGTGTGTGTGTGTGTTTGTTTCTTTACAAGGGGATCTCACACCATTGCCACCCGATCTGTCCGCTGACAGGGTTTCACGGCGCCGTTTCCGGGTGCGTCCGGCCGGGGGCATGCTTTTGCGAGGCGCGCACTCAGACTGCCTCGCGTGCCACAGACATGGAAATTAAAGCGGGGCTGAATATTTCAGAAAGGGATCTGTCATTCATGACAGAAAGCAAAAGCTATTGCTGGAAAGAAAGGGGAATTACAAATGCGAGGCCACTTTTGGGTTTTTTTTTTTCTCATCAAGGCTGGGCTGCGGTGCTCCTTGCCAGCTGGTGTCACGCAATGCTTTGTTTTTTCTTTCTTTCTTATATATATATATATATATATTTTTTTTTTTTTTTAATTTTACCACTAAGAATATTATTACCGTTCTAAGTTTAAGTTTCTGTGGTTTTTGTGCCGCGGTGTGATTTAAGACCGGCGACTAGTTTAAAATGCACACTGCTGGTTATAACGAAATATTTATGAATTTAAACATGCGTAAATAACGTATATAAAATAATAACTCGGAAGCCTTGGATACTCAAATGGCGCATCCGGACAAAAACACAATGTCTGGACCTCGCGATCCACTCCCCCTACCCAGACCTTAGATTTCTGGACCTCGTGGGGAAATAACTGAGTACTGGGCTGTAGGTGGTCACACTGCCAGACTAAAAACACTGTGGTGTATCCTGTATTCACCTTCAGTGTGAAGTTCTAAGCCAAGTTAGTCGAGATTATCTAGGTCAGGGGTCTGGGTCAAGGCTAGTACAAGTCAAGTCCTGTATGGATTAAGCATGGCCACCTGGCCTGTTTGCAAACATACCAGCGGGAACTGTTAATCCGGGGGGGGGGGTATATTGGCTTGGGTCCTGACGTTTTCCCCCCATTGTTGTGCACAGACTGACGTGATGCACCAGAACATCTTCGACTACATCCATGTGGATGACCGGCAGGAGTTCAGAAGACAGCTCCATTGGGCCATGAACCCCAGCCAGCAGCTTCCAGCTGCAGATCACCCCCTAGCGGCAGGGAGCGGTAGGTACACAATCACCAGCAGCAGGGAGGTAGGGGAACTAGACCAAGTGAGGGGAAAGCAACCCAAAATATGACCGCTTCTGTAATTATACATGTTAAAAAACATTGCTTTGTTACATCACCAGTTTGCCTAATTAGTTCAGAGAAAGTGTTGCTAAGGCGACGCGTGTTTTATTTTTGCAGCAGTGTTTGTCATGAAACATTTCGCAGATTAAATATTGTTTTAATGATGCATTCAGTGGGAGTGACCTTGTTTACCCTCGCCAAACAATTACACGTGTCTCTACACTAAGGGTCTGAGGTAATTTCACACAAGGAGACAGAGAGTAGCGTTCAATGGCTTTGGTATGCCAACACCTGAGGAATCGTTTCGGCACTCATTTCTCAGGTGAAGACTTTGCGGTGAGCAGCCTCTTCAGCTGTGACGAGTCGGGTGACATCCTGGGGGAATTCTCCTCCTTCCTGAACCGCTGCTTCATCTCTCGCGTCCGCTGCCTGCTGGACAGCACGTCCGGGTTCCTGGTGAGTGGTGGTGGGCACGCACCTCCCGTCCGTGCATCTTACGACATAATTATGCTGGCCAGGGTCACCAGAAGGGTAGCTGAGGCCTATCCCAGGCAGTGTAGGACGTAAAGGGGACACCCCAGATGGGGAGCTGGTCCATCATAGGGCCCACTCGCACTCTAGGACAGGGGTGGGAACCCTGTTCCATGGGGGGCCGGTGTGGGTGCGGGTTTTTGGAATGACCTCACAATCAGCCAAAACCTCCCAATCAGCCAAATCTGATTGGGAGGTCATCCCAAAAACCCACACCCACCGGCCCCCCATGGAACCCCTGCTGAGTCTCCTTTAAAAGGGGTCTCAACCAGCCTTGTTAATTAAAATTTTACACCCCCTACCCCACCTCCCAGGCAACAATTTTTACCGTCACCAAACCCCGCCCCCCTCAAAAGAGAAGAGGGGGCTGTAACAACTGAAATAGCCCGGGACCCACATGGCAAAAAGAGAATGTACAAACCCCAGTGGGGGAGGGATTTGAACCCCGAACCCTCTAGATGTTTGGGACCAAGGGGAAACCTAGAGGTTTCCGCTCTTCTTACCTGAATATCTTTTCAGTAATCCTCACTCAAACTCCATCATTATCGTTATGTTAATAACGGTCTCACACAGATGCTTAACAAATTTCTTGGTTTATAAAACAAAAATTCTTTGAAATGCATTTAAAAATGACTCGAGGAGTAATTTGCTAATTTCTCGAGGTCATATGGAAGGTCACCATAAAGATCATAGTTGTCATACTGTATAATCTTGATTAATGGTCATTGCATTCAAATGTTTGGTACAACTTAACCGATTCGAAATAAAATGTCAGTGCAGATTTTCAAAAATGTCTATAAATAGAGCATCGCCTCAGCCTGGAAATGCCATTGGTTGGATATTTGGAGAAAGACACATTTGCAGCATGTTACCACCTCCTAAACGTTTGACCAAAGTGGTTTGGACGCTTCGTCGGAAACACAGAGGGCACGTCACTCGGTGTCGGTATGGAAAATGGTCGGCTTGGAACGCTCACTTCCCGAGAGGTCAAGAAAGGTTGTTGGCCGTCTTACGTCCCAGTTTGGCCAGCGAGCGGACAGGTTGTGCATGCCATAATTGTCTCATGGGGTTCGGGATGTGAGAGGCCCTGCTCTCTCAGAGAAACCAAAAGCCACTAATGGCACGGGGGCCACCTCTTTCTTTTTTTTTAAGGGGAAGTGAAGAGTGATTTCTCATTACGGCTGCTGCAGTTATGACCTGTGGTGGAAAGCTTTGAAAACCGTGATCCTGGCGATAGATAACCTGCCTCATGTGTCACAGTGACCACTGCTCTTTTCACAATTAACACCCTTTACAAAACTCTGCCGCTGTCAGATAAGGTCCCTCTTCAGTGTCACACATGCTGAAAGAGTGTTTTTATAGCTAGACCTTAAATGAATTTATACCAATAATTCGATTACCGCAAGTATCACCGATTACCACAAGTTCCAAAAGTGTATTTATTGAATTTATGCAACCTTGGATCAAACACGTAGCTTCCAGGACTATTTTCTTTGTACAGCTCTCACTGTAAATAAGGTCGGAGACCCCTGGCATAGTGCATTTATGGTATAAGTTATGGTATTATGTTTATTTTTCCATACTGTGTTTGTGGGAGAGTCCTGCAATCTATGTTCTTATAACAGACCCATTTTTTCAAGAGAATATTAGTTTAAATTTTTTTGTTATTAAAGCAAGACTGGCTGTTTGAAGATTTTAATTTAACTTATTTAATTAACAGTGCATAAAAAACACTAATTAATCACCGTCTTTGCAATTAGTGGAAACCCTGACGTGTTTACTCAACCCTAAAGGTGTGTTTTAGTTATGACTTGTCGTGCTCGCTGTGACTCAGAGTCAGGGTGCTCAGCCTCTCCCCCTCCATCCCTCTCCTCAGACCATGCAGTTTCAGGGCCGTCTCAAGTTCCTGCAGGGACAGAAGAAGAAGACGCCGTCGGGGTCGCCGCTGCCCCCGCAGCTGGCGCTCTTCTGCGTCGCCATACCACTGCTGCTGCCCAGCATCACCGAGATGAAGATGAAGAGCGTGGCCATGAGGGGAAAGCAGAGGGGCGGCCTTCTCACTGCTCTGGATCACAAGTAAGGCTCCTCCCACTGTCACGGGACGATGGGAACAAGTCACTCTGAAGCAAAATGAAGTTCGTTATCTCACAGATTTATTAATTGATAACATAAATCTTTGGTGAAGAATGTTACGTTAGCTAGAGCAGTGGTCAATAACACTTTGCTCACAAGCAGTATCTCACAGGAAACCAGTAGGTCCCATATAACTCTAGGAAAGAGGACACATAGCTCCCCAGACTATTTTCTTTGGGAAGTAGCTCTCACTGTAAATAAGGTTGCAGACCCCAGAGATAGTGGCCTTTCTGGACAGTGGCTGAACACTGTTTAATTACAAAAAAAAATACAGATTTGTTTTTTCTATTAAAGAAACCACACACTGTCAGAAAAAAATGCCAGTTTGTACCATTGAGGGTACAATTCCTTATCACTGAGATTGTACCCTCAAGGGTCTGCCAGTTGTACCATAGTTGTATGTAAACGTATATTTTATTCTAAGGTACAGGAATGGACCCTGAGGAACATTTTTGTACCATTGGGGGTACATTAGTGTTGTTTGTACCTTGGGGAACAAAACCGTACCAGGAATACACCCTTTTTTCTGACAGTGCAGTAACATTGAATCACAGCATAAAGAGCACTGTTTCTGGGCAGAAAAAATTAAACTGTTAAACATACATGTATGAAGAGCTGTATAACCTCTGTTTTACCTTGAAGCTCATATTTTTGCAGTATAACTGTAAGAGTGACTGTAAAAAGCAGAACTCGAGAGACTGTAAGAACGTAAGAGACGTCCCGGCCAGGATTGGCATGGACCTGTAGCTCTGATTAAATCCTCTGTGCGTGGTGTTCACATGGAGGGTTCAGCCAGGGGACCAGGCACCTTCCTGGCAGAGATACCCAAAGTAGGCCATGCACGGTCAGTCAGCCAGCAGGGCCCTGCCATGCCTTACACCGGCGATGCCTCTTCCACATGCCTACTGTATATCCAATCTCTGCTTCCATCCGCCTCTTTCTCTACCCCCATCTCTCTCTTTTCCCCCTCATTATTCTGCATATAAATTAGATATAAAAGACCTTTTGAACGCAGTTGGGGTTTCCGTATCTTTTTCTCGGGTTCATGGGATTCAGGCGTTAGTGGGTGAAACTACCATCGTGGGGGGGGAGGGGCGGGAACTGGGCTGGAGTTCAAGGAGAGTGAGAAAAACCTGGAGCGCCATGACTCCCTCTGGTGTCTGCAGAACTTCACGCCAGGCTCCAGGATGGAGGTCACTGTGCAGAACTTCCCTGTCTTCTGGGTTTTTTTTTTTTTACCATTGCTGAAATTACAGAGTTCATGATTTTAAGACAATAAAAGTCCTTTTAAAAAGTGAGACAAAAAGAATAAAAAAAAAAAAAAAACAAGGGAACATTTTTTGGAGCAGGTCTCTGCAGTAGCGTTGCACAATTGTACTTTTTCGATGCTCTGAAGGAGATTTCTGAGGGATTCACGGCTACGAGGAGAACAGATGACTGCGGTGGACTGACGATCTGATGTTACCTGAGTAGTCCCTCGGTTAATTTTCTCCTCTTTATGACCCTGAAGGCAGCACCGGAGTTCACAGCAGGAAGCATTTTCATGTTACTGCATTTAATTTTGACAATCCCGTTCTCCAGAAACCTCGGTTCCTTGCATGGGGTGAGAAAGAAAAGCAACTGACCCGTGAGTGACTAACTGACAGTCCTGACAAATCAGAAGATGCGTTAGGTTGAATACTCGTGCTTTGCTTCAAAGGACATTTGTTTGCATTCTCATCCGGCCCATAAAATGAAATATAAAAGAAAACTAAACAAGAACATATTACCAATAAAAAAGACAATTACGGTTTCTGTAATTTCCAGTAAACATTTAAACTCAACCCGTGGACAGGTGTGCAGGAATCATGGTGATTCCTTCAATATTTAATTCAGATTCATTCATCTCACCAAATAAATAGACCTTTGTATTTAAATGATTGAATTTAAATTATTGTATTTAAATAATTTTGTAGCAATACTATTGCAAAAAAAAAAAAATCAAAATTGGATATTGTCCCCCCCCCAGATCAAACTCTCTCCTTAGTTGCCCGAAAACTTGTTATGGTTCTATTTCATATTTATGGACAATACTGAAAGTATCATTGATGTTAGAAATTTTGGGATTGCTACTGCTTCATTATTTAAAGGGACCCTGTTTCACATCCTGCCTTCTTCTGTGCCATTGGTTATTGCCAGCTTGCCACATGACCAAGGCTAATATATCTACCACTACATCGCTTTGGCTCCAGGTCGGTCAGGTGAATCAGATGCTTCACAGTCAGATAAAGCTTGATGGCCAAATAAAACAGACACTGAGTTTGTTTTGATGATCGAACAGGAAAGTACAGTAATGATTTATTTTGCTCATGCAAAATTGCAGACTGTAATATGTTCTTGCAGAATAAGCTTTTCTTTTCAGTCTTTTATTCTGTTCCAGGTCATCTTTTACACTTTTATGATCCAACGTATTGTAAATAAAAATGTTTTAAGGTACAGCAGGGAATTCTCTCAGCGGTTCTGAGTGTAGGGAAGAGATATTATAAAGAGAGAGTTGGAGAATATGACCAAACCCGGGACCAGGTTTGAAGACCCCGAAGTTTTGAAGAGGAGCCTTCGCATATTAATCGCAGATGTGAACATGAAGGGAAGCGCTCTTTCTCGTTCTTGTCTGGAAACCTGGCAGAAAGGCTTAATGTGTCAAAAACAGAAACTCCTAGCTTGATGGAACATTAGCAGGTATAGAGAGCACCAGCAAGTAGGCCTCCTCCCTGGGCAACAGTGTCCGAATAGCTTGATAAACTGTGAGAAAGCATGTTACAGTAATTCACGGACCCTGTGTCGCATCATTCAAGCTGAAGGGGGGTTAGAAGGGAGATTCGGGGACACTCACCCCACTCGTCCCACCTGGCGTCAAGGAATAAAGCGGAATGAGGAACTTCTCATGGCATAGCTCATGTAAGCGATGACCGGTGTGGGGCAAGCGGACAGCTTCCGCCCAGAATGTGTCTCTGTGACCAAAGTTCTGTGAAGCGTGCATTTTTTCCAGACCATTTTGGAGAAAAATGGAAAAGCGCTTTTTTTTTCTGCTGACTGGTCAAAAAAAATAGCCTTTTACGTCAAATAGATGTCCAGACTTATTTTTGTTGTCTCCTGCTTTGCAGTGGGATATAACTTTACAAGATTTTCATGACTTGAAAAGGCAAGGAGACTTTTTATTTAGTCACATTATATTAAGAAAAGGAGTTGGCAGGGAATATTTAAAAATTATTTCAAGTCAAAGTCTACTGTACATAGTTAAGAGCTGCAATGTCTGAAGCAGGTAACAGACAGCTGTTTTCACATAAACATCAGTGGTTTAACACGTTCTTTTGGTGAAAAATGCTAAAAGTCTATTTTGAGTTTTTAATAAGTCTCTGTCTGCGTCGATGAAATGCAAAGGGTGTAAGCAGCCTGATAAGTCAGAAAGTACACGCTGGTCATCAGGCATGTCATACAAAAGCTGAAGTAATTTCTTGGAATCAAAGCCACATTTCTCTTGAATTTCTGTTCCAAGACATCTGAACAGCAGGTCTGAGTTAATCAACTCACCCTTTAGTCAGTAACCAAGCAGCCAGGGGCAACTGAGCAACTTATCAAGTGTTTGTCCAAAGAATTTACAGATAATTGAATGAGAAAGAAAGAAATGTGATTAGCTGAGAATTTGGCAATACTTATTTTCTTGTTGCACTTTCAAAAAGCTTTAACATGATGCCTAGATATCGGGAAATAGAGATCAAAATGATCTGCCGTCTCATTTAAGATAGTTAAATGATTATGAAATCAGCTTGATGAAGTGTTGAATCACGATGTGCTTTCCTTCAAAGGACATTTATCGATGTGTAGCCGTGTGATGGGCACCCCCTGCTGGTGGGATATTCATGAGTATGGGGAACCTGACCTGTCTTCCTTGACTGTCTCCTGCAGTGAGAGTGAGGATCACTTGCGAAAGACTTCCAGTGGGGGCACAATGAGCCACGGAGGTGATGTTCTGCTGCTGAGCTGCTCCGGGAACCCGGCTGGGAGCTCACGTCACCACACCACGCCCTGGATGGCACTTGCCAAGGATGCTAAGCAGAAGAGCGAGGCCTACTTTGCCCAAGAGGAGCCCCTGAACTTTTGCAAGTCCCCCGCGGCTGGCCAGAGGGGCTCGGGTCTGGAGCACAGTGCATGGGCGGTGCGGGTGGGCCAAGGCATGGCCTTCCCCCCGGGTCGGCTAGGGAGGCTCGGCCAGTACGGGAGACCCGGGGTCTACAGAACATCCTCCGGTTGCCGCGGCAATGACTACCTGTCCAAGCCATACGTCGATGGTCCACTGAATGCCGAGATGGAGAGCTACTGCGTGGAGGGCATCAAGAGCGAGGACGGGTACCTGGCTGCCGAGGAGGGCTACAGTGGCCGGGTCCTTCTGGAGATGCCCATCAAGGTGGAGCAGGACTCCGACTCTGAGAACAGCTGCGATGCATACGGGTTTTCACACGGCCGCCCGTGGCCGTGCAAAGAGCACGTGGAGAGGCGCTACGCCACGACCTACGACGGCCTTCAGCTCAAGACGGAGGCGGACTACTTTGAGCAGTACTCATCCTGCCAAAAGGGCAAGGTTGGTGCCGGGCCTGCCTTCAACGGGCACTACCAGAACGCGTGCGTGCAGGAAAGCCGGCCCCTGAAATGTGTCCTGAACAAAGAGCTGACGCAATTCTGCCAGCAGCGCCTGTCCCACTCCGACCCCCTGTGCAGCAACCAGAGCGCAAACTGCATGGAAAGTCACATGTTCACCGGAGGGGCCGATTCCCTAGATCACAAGGGCTATGCAAATCAGGACTATAAGTTCAGCTACGACTTCAAGGGGCATGGTCTGCTCCACTCCATCAAACGTGAACCTATGGACTCGCCGCCCTGGTCTGACAGCGGCCATGACCTCGGCCATGTGGCCGTACACAGGAACATCATGTCCAACTGCGTCATGACTGCAGCGCACAAATCAAACCCATATATATATATGCAATAAGCCCGAGAGCTAAAAGTCCTCACAGTAACAAAAGACACAGGAAAGAGTGATGATCACATGATCAAGTGAACCTCTTAGGTTTAAGAGTATGTCATTGCCAGGGGCACCGTAAGGCGGGGGAAAGGTAGGATGACTCCAAGGGCCCCTGAGTGACAGGGGGCCTAGAAAATTTGGAAAATAATTGGATTGGTCTGGACTGGGGGGCCCAATATTCAATTCAATTCAATTCAATTCAATTTATTTTTATATAGCGCTTTTCACAACAAGGTTGCCCCAATGCGCTT
>JAODJX010000035.1:12561257-12583640 GCA_026776945.1 Isichthys henryi | reverse complement strand
AAGGTGCCCCCTCGGGCACCCTCCAGAGAAGTGGGAGGAAAGGCAGAGAGTGCAGGTGTCAAGAGTGCACGGATACAATAATGGACAAGCACGGTGGGTAAAAATGGCATGTACAGCATATGATATGCCTTCTTGGGGCCCATAGTTTCTAGCAACACCCCTGGTCATATCAATGTCACTGAAGAGTCATCAGTTCACCCATTGAAGATTGTCAGACAAATTTATATTTAAAAAAATGTATGTTTTAGTATAAGCACTTTTGGAGGAAATAACGAAACATTTTTCAATTTATGTGATTTGTGTTTATGTGTTCAGATTAATTGACCATATTTGAGTGTTTACTATACAAAGGACAATATGTCAGACTGTTATTTTTATGTCTGAAAAGTAAAAAAAATATGAATTGTACATAGCGAAACTAAGCAATAGTTTTTTTTTTTTCTTTAACCTCAACCTTGAAGGTCAGGCAAAAAAATAAACATACATAAAAATATGTAAGTGTTACTTTGAGCACAATGGCAACCAGATCTGTAGCAAAATCCTGTGAAGGAATAACTTCATTTTGTACATGTTTCCAAAACTACAATTTATAAGACATGAGCCATATTTGGGGGTATTTTTGAAAAATTAGTGTGAGAAAAGTATTTTACAGATTACCAATAAACTGAGTTTTTCGACTAATCACTAATCATGCTTTTATTTAAAAATTCCAAAATTATATTTTTTAAATATGCAGTCCAAAATCATTGTGTTTTGCCTTGAATTGAAATAAGTAAAATGATATATTTATAGCTTCCAAACTGTTTATATTTGATTGTTCTTTTTATTAAATCATCTATTTGACAATTATTTTGGAGGTCCGGCAATGAAGAAATTGTAAAGGTTGTACTGTGTGTTAACATTCAGGAACTGAACAATAGCACTGAAAAAATTGATACTTTTAGGCAGAGCCAGCTTGTTGAGTGCTGGAATAAGGAAGTCGGCTGCAGAAATGTGCTTGCGACCAGTTTTCTGGTGATTTGTAGGACTGTAATAATGTATTATGTAAAATATTTCATGAAAATAATACATGCTACTGCTATAGTTTTTGTAGCAATACTATTGCAAAAAAAAATAACTGAAATTGAATGTTGAGTGTGGGTGAACCGGCTTGTAAACGAGTTATTTCCAATGTTGTTCCTGCCGCATGAATGCTGCATTATTTAAAATCTAGGAGAACATGTTTGTTTTCTTTTGTATATAAAAGTCTGAATCATATAAAATAGTTCTGAATGAATTCTGTTATGTTCCTTACCAGTTCTGTTAAGGTTATTGTTTCTTTTAGTTTAATTAAATGTTTTTTTCCATTATACAGAATAATACTTTGCAGCCATTGTTAAACTCAAAAGAACTAAAAAAAGACTCCTGGAAGACTGTAAATTTACATTAACTGATACACTTTTTCCACTTCATCTCTCTTGCTACATTCTCTGCTAAAAACATGCCTTAAAATGTATTTTGATATTTAAGTTTATATAGAAATTCACTGAATCCGCTGCCTTTAGTATGTAAGATTTTTCAACATTGTGGCACAGTGTTTAAAGTTCTTACGCGAACTTACACAAGGATGTACGTGCAGATATTTGCGAATATCCATTCATCTTCTAACCACTTACCCTGGTTGGAGTAATGGAAGATTTTAAAATTTCACATCGCTGAAATATATTAATAGGCCAACCCACTCTGTATAGGTTTTGACACGATGTCTTTTCGTTTGATCATTTTTAGTGTATATTGCAAAGGTGTTTGTGAGTGACCATTTCAGAATGAAAGTTACTGTGTGCTACTGCTATCATGTTTTTAACTTGCACTGTGGGACTTGGTTGTTAATCATACTGCTACCTAGACATAATGTCCAGTTGACATGCAGAACTGTAAAAGTTGTTTTTGTCATTTAAGTTGTTTTACTATTGTTTTTGTAAAGGAAAAAAAAGTGATGAGTTTACGTCCTGTGTTTTGTATTTATTGTCTAAGTAGACATGTTAATTTAAAATAACTGAATGCAAGCTTAATGCTCATTCGCTGTAGACAGATATCTTTTCTGTCTTAAAATCATGTTTAACAAGCTCTTCAGCTAACTTTGTAGCTGCAAGGCAGCGACTACGTAATGCATTTTTTTCTCAATATTTTAAATTCTTTTTTCAAGATAAGTCAATAAAAATCATAATGGAACTCATTATATATGTTACTTATTTGTATTTTCAGTAGTCTATTTCAGAAGGTACTGACATCTGCAGTTTCCTTCGCCTTCAGCCCGAAGCTTCATGGGATAGACTACAGGTTCATAGCAACCCTGCATTATATATGTAGTCATGGAAAATAGATGGATCAATGGTTGGATGGATAATTGTGTGGATGGATGAGATGTCTGAGAAGGTGACACTGCCCGTAGTGCACAGTGGTGCCATGCGTGGTTAGATACCTGAAATCCATGATGAGCTCCCCCCTCCCCAAAACAAAATTCCCTTCAGCCATCTCTGGTCAGCAAAATCTAAGAAGGGAGACCTACCTCCAACTGGCAAAAAATCTAACCATGGGGAATCCCCCCTGCCCTTTTTAGGTTGGAAACAATCCACAATGTAAGACCTATTGGTAGGGTTGCTGGACCCCTTGAAGAAATTTATTTCTGGTTATGGGTGAAACACCAGAGCCAGTACAGCACAAAAAGTCTGCTGTACCGATATGGGGCTCCGTATGAAGCATCTCTGGAGATAAACAGCGATTTTATGAGTTTTGAGATCGAGAAACCAGAATGATTCCTTTTATAACTGTATGTAAAATGATGCAAATCATTCAGCCTTCTGAATAATCATTCTAAATTATTTAGCCAAAGTCTTTCATTCACCAGAATTAAAACAAGCAGCAGCAACACTTTGAACTGCAGTGCGTTTTATGTTAAGAGCAAAGAAATGCGAGCTGATCTCCAAAAAAATAAGATATAAATTAGGTTTTAACTAGAGTTCATAAAGAATGAAGATCTACATGCATTTCCTCCTCTTCTCGTCCTTATGCAGTGCTTTCCTGTCCTAACAGTGCAAGACTGGTGTAGAACTTCAGAAAGAGGGGTCAGAATTTGGAGTTTGTTTTAATCTTTGGGGTCTGCAGTAAATTTGTTCAGCGGCTCTTAATTCCTCGGATGACAACATGCATATCGGGACCGACACAGGCAGACATGGCTGCACTGTGTCAGTCGAACAGATACAATCCCCTTAAGGCAATTACTGGCAGATTTTGACCCACAGATAAACAAAGACATCACAGGCCTTTAATGCCTGATTTCTTTCCCATAGTTCCACAAAATGTAACTTTTCGGACGTAAGTATACAGACTCAGCAATTAAGGGCTGTATAAGAGCAGATTCAGCTTTATAAACTTTGGGTGGCACGGTGGCTTAGTAGTTAACACAATTACCTCACACCTGCAGGTTGAATTTCACCCCCTCAGTGTCACACTGTATTCCAACATCCTCTCCTAGTTGAAAGACACAGTTAGGCTATCTGGAGACTAAATTACCTGTAGAGTGGAAGTGACATAAGGTAACTCCACCCTTGTGATATATTTAATTTTACTTCATTCAATCAAATAAAATTCCAAAACAATTTCTACTAGTACTCCATCCTGGACGTTTACCTGCTTTGTGCCCTAACCATAATCCATGCTTAAATACTGTGAAGCCTCCCATAACAATATTAACGTTAGTTCTTTTCATCATGGCCGCGTTGGTAAAGGAAACGCCAATACTACATGCGATTACAATGTCCTATAGGAGGGTAAATGGCATGTAATGGCCACCATATAATATTTAGTCTTTGTGGGTTAGGTTTGTTCCTTATGTACAATTAACATTTGGCCTGTAAAACGGGGGAAGCGAATAGCAGCTCCTCCTGGAGGTTTCCTGCTTTCGTGATAAATGTGAAGTAAATTCCGTTAGACGGTCCCTTCGAACGGTAATTGAAAACTGATTTCTCGATGGGAAGTATCTTAACGGGGACGCACCTTCTTAATCAGATGCAGTACGTGCAAAAGTTGGGTGTATTGCATGAATCAAAGCCAGGCCATAAGAATAAGTTTAGTGGCGTTCAGCGTTTGAAAACATGTTGGCAAGCCTCCTAAAGTTTTTTTTTTTAACACAAAAGTGCAATCCGGGGGAAATCAGGTCGCTTACTATACCAGATACGTGCACAGAAAAATTCACATGTTTTTAAAGGTGATAAAAAAAAAAAATAGCTCGGACAAAATAGTGCGTTTGTGGTCGTTAATGCAGGCCAAAAATGACCTCTCCACAACGAACCAGAAGCTTAAACACGTGGAATTCCGTACACTCTCTGACTGAAATACAATTCCCAGCATAAAACGCTTCGACTTCCGGAAGTTCCGGAAGTGTGTTTTAACTTTTTTGGGTGGTGCCCAAAACCGCCTCCCGGAAGAATAGTACATTTCAATATGTAGGTGACTCGGTTATATCAAAATATAGTGGGTGATTTCAGGTAGGCATGCCCCCTATAATAGTTTTGTTTAGTATGTCTTATCTGTGTAGCAAAAAAGACCTGTGGGCACCTTTGAGTTGTTTGGCCAGTTAGTGTTTAATCTTTCTGGGTAGGTGGCGTTGTTCTCTGCTACTAGCTACAAAGTTTAGCGATTATTGCCGATTTACAAATACGATTGTTATGAATAGTTGTAAAAATGTGTACCGATCTGTTGGCTGCACGGTGTAGAGGTTGCACGGTCAGTGGCTGTTTAAAAGAGCCATGGTGATGATAACTGGATATTTTACCTGTTCAGGTCTTTGGAGTTAATGCTTAAGCTCAGGTCGAAGATTTCACAAAAGGTTACGGCGGATCAAGCATTTCCGCATTTTCAGTATGTTACAGTCGCAGTGAACGAGCAGCTGCAGTCTGCTGAATAGTGACGATTGCATGAGAGACTCTGACTTAATGGGGAGTGCAAACGTGTCACTACCTGTTAGACACCAGTCAAAGCTGTATATCCCGAATCCGGGAGTATATTTCAGTAGGAAGTTAATTCTGTTCAGTATAACAAACAACGAATATAATATTTTTGCTTAATGTTTTACAATAGTTTAAAAATGTTAATCATTTCATAATTGAACTTCAAGAGAAAAAAGGAGAGAAAGTGTTAGTGTTCCTAGCAGCTCATAGACAGAATGTTTTTAACATAAAATATTGTTATATATAGCTTATAGTGTGTGGGGGGGGGGGTTGTCTCTGTGTATTTGCTGTGCAGAACCTACATGCAGTCCTTTATGTTTTGTCAACCAAAATTTAAATTTGCATACTTTTGTATACTTAGTGATTTAATAAATTGCTAGCTTGGTTTTTCCCTGAATCTGAAGGTCTTTGGTTGCCATGGAGACGGATAGAGAGGTGGTTGCCATGGCGGTGCAGAGAGTCGCCAGCATGCTGCAGCGGCCCGACCAATTAGACAAAGTGGAGCAGTATCGCAGGAGAGAAGCCCGCAAGAAGGCTTCTGTGGAAGCTAGGCTGAAGGTAACCGAACCAACGTATGCGCAAATGGCCGTCGCAGTACGCAAGAGCAGTCACCGTTTGGCAGGGCAGCTTCCTAGGACCAGTTTGAAGCGTGTGACTCAGCCCCTGTCTTTTGTCCTATTTTTAATGTGAAAATCCCAGGCTTTGCGGCTCAGCTCTGCCCCGGGGGGGGGGGGGGGGATGGAGTTTCAGCTCGCGTGACAAGGGCTCTGGCGTAGCCTCCTCCACCCTTTTGTTTTTTGAACCAAAGATATCCGTGGTAAACACACAAAACCACACTCTGTCTGTTGGGATGTCTATTTTATAGCTTTGCCTGAAACGGGAATGTCTGTCTGAGCTGTAAACAGGAATATGGGTATTGGTCATGAGACTTGACAAAGTTGTGTGCTGTCCAGCGGCACCCACACAAAAGACTTCCCCCGTGGGTCGAGGGATACTTTTTAGCCTGAGGGTGCCAGAGCGCCACATTGTTTTAACTGCTGTAGAGCACTTTTCAGAGCTCTCAGATTGCTTTTTCCCTTAAATCGCAATAAAAACAGACCACGGGAGTCATTAACCTCCATGTCAAGTCTGAATAATTGAGCTTGGACATGGCTTCAGAGTGTAAAGTTCTATATTCAAGACTATGAGTATTCATAGCCGACAAACAGGGTTGATCTTTTCAAGAGCTGTTAGGACCTGCAAAAAAGTAACATCTGAAGTTAACAGACTTTATTTTTTTACTTCAGCTGTCAGGTTGCATACGAGTATTTCTTCAATGTCTTTTTTACTCATAACTCAGAACGTTATATACTCATAACTTTTACATAATTTGTTTCCATTAAGACATTTTCTTTACTATTAAGAATGAATCGCTTAACTCTGACCTGAAGCACATTGGCTGGTAATTTCCACATTGGACGTTTTTAAAAGTAACCATATGTCCCAAAACCTCCTTTTGTCACATTCACTCAGCTTCTTATTTCAGGTTGGGTTTTCTTTGCGATGCTATATTCAGGATGACGTGTCTAAATATGAATGAACTGAATTACAAATGAATGGAAATTGGATATGGAATTTTGTATATTAATCTGGGGTTGCTGGTCTCATTCCTTAGTATGCTGAATTGTTGTCGCAATGCCAATTTTTGCAGTGGAGTATGATTATCAGATAATACACAGGACATATTTTGTTCTTCAGTCAGATCCTGAGAATTAACGTAGAGCTTTCAAATGAAGCTTCGACCTTGCAATTAACATTTCATATGGAAAAGTAATGATTGCCTATTGTCTTGGAAGTATCTGAAAAATATTTTGTTAGACCAGTGCTACTGTGCAGGGGCTGCAGGCCATACAGGGTATTGATTGCTAAATTTGCTAAAGTGCTGCTAATGTGTGTCCGAGAGATTTTAGCTTTTTAAACACCAGTGACTCAACCCACCATTTGATTGGTCGAAAGTGCCTCCCATGATCTTACTTTTAGGCCTATAACCTGCAAGGAGAATAGTGGTGGATGCAGGCCGCACATCTAGTTTGTTGAGATACAGTGTTATTTTTCTGTCCACCACCCACCCCTCCCCAGGCAGCCATCCAGTCTCAGCTGGACGGGGTGCGTACGGGCCTCTACCAGCTCCACAATGCCCTGGGGGATGTTAAGGACATCCAAGGCTCTCTGGCGGATGTCAGTAAAGACTGGAGGCAAAGCATCGACACCATCACCAGCCTGAAGGACGTCAAGGATGTGGTGGTGCAACACAGCCAGCTGGCATCGGCTGTCGAGAACCTCAAGAACATCTTCTCCGGTAGGAATGCGGGCTTCTGGCCATCCGTGTCCACCCGTGAAATTTTGTGGCCGTTGGGATGCTCTCCTGAATCGTGGATTGTGGGAGGTTAATCGTGTAGTAGATTTGGCTTTGTCTAGGAGATAGCTAGCAGAAAGCATGGAGTAAATCCGTCTTTTAAACAGCCTGAATCGGCTGTAATAGGATTGAGAGTCTGTGTAGAGTTAAATGTATGTCTTCTTATCCTCCATACCTGCCACCTCTATTGCAAATAACCCTTTTTAATTTAGTTTATCGCATTGTTGTGATACTTTAAAAAACAAACAAAAAATGGTGTCGCTCCCTTGCGTATCCCCAGGTCCTAATCCTCAGTTTCCCATGGATTAGTTTTGCCAGATAAAGAGGTAAAGGTTAGTAGGCTAGATCAGGATTTGTGTGGAAATGCCAAGTGCAGGTTGCAACTCACAAAAACGTTTATTACTTGCGGTAATAAAATGAGCACGATTTGGATTCACTACCAAATACTGTAATATGAACTATGTGTAAAGCTATCTTTTTACACGTAGTAATTTGCTTCATGTTTCAGTTATCGTTAGAAATGCTCCCACAACATGATGGATACCACCCAGCTAAAGAAGGCTCGTTTCGGTGCTTTGTGGTCCAGAAGCAGGTTAAATTAAGCGAGCCAGCCAGAGATAATCCCTCTGGGGCCTCATATATAGTCCAGCATTTGGGTTAAAACCAGCCAGAGTTTTGGATTCCACTAATGCTTTCAATCAGTTTTGTACTGTGCAAGGTGCAAGACCAGGGGTGGGGAACCTGTTCCCTGGAGAGCTGATGCGGGTTTTTGGGATGAATTCTTAATCAGCCAATAATAAAACAGTGGTTCTTAACTCCAGTCCTAGGGAGCCACTGTCATTGGCTGATTGAGAGGCCATCCCAGAAACCCGCACCCACACCGGCCCTCCATGGACCAGGTTCCCCATCCGTGATCTAGACTCTCCCCAGAGTGTTTACATGTCCAGAAACTGATGTATGTAATTCTTTGCGTTGGTTGAGGAGCTGTTTACTAGGCTGTCAGCGATAGCCATTAACATGTTGGATGGCTGTTCGTATATGAGGATGGAAATGAGTGGTTTACATTTACTGCCTGTATTGGGTTGAAAGAAATGTGTATATGAGTGTGAATATATGTGTTACTAAGCAACAGCATTAAATTTCCAGTGTTCCTTTTTTTTTTTAAAAATGAGCCTGACGTCCATCTGCCATTGTTGGCAGATATCATCTGAAAAGTCAACAAGACACTTATTAATTAAGCATTAAAGGATCCTCTTTTTATTGAAAGAGTGGATTACCCTCTTCAGATTCACATTTGTACTGACGTGTATATACTGTTTGATTATTATTCTCTTTGAATATGTAAAATTCAGTTTTGACATCAAGTTAAAAACCCTTTCAGGCTGACTGACGATGATTTTGATTAGTTAATGATGATGTTGTAGACTTCAAGTAAAATAATAGGGTAAACTACAGTTTCCCCTAGACTAGTGTTTCTCAATTCATTCCGCGGGGCCTCAAAAGACAATCCAGAATCCCGAATGCCTGTGTTGGAAGTTGAGAGGGAGCAAAAATGTGGTCCGGCTGGGGGCCCCTGAGGACTGGGCTGAGAAACTCAGCCCTAGACTTTCCTCTCGGAAGTGTCCTGCCATAGTTCATCTCTCTTACCGCATCCACACTCTTGTCCCTCAGTGCCAGAGATTGTTAAGGAGACCCATGAGATGATCGAGCAGGCTGAGCTGCTTCAGGCCCACCGTAGGCTCATGGACCTGGAATGTTCTCGTGATGACCTTATGTACGAGCAGTTCCGGCTGGACAGCAAGAACACGCACGACATGAACCTGATCCGCAACTACTTTGGCGAGGTGCAGGGCCTCTCTGAGGAGCTAGCCAAGCAGCTATGGATGCTGGCAGAACGTGGACTGGTCACTGTGCGCCGTGATCCCACCATGCTGGTGTCGGTGGTGCGCATCATCGAGCGTGAGGAGAAGATTGATCGGCGCATGTTGGACCGCCAGAAGCAGACAGGCTTCATCCCACCAGGCCGACCCAAGCGCTGGAGGGCACGCCTCTTCCAGGTGCTGGAGGGCACGGTGAATGCGCGCATCGAGGGCTCCCAGCCGGAGACGCGTGAGTCAGACAAGATGTGGCTGGTGAAGCTTTTGGAGATCACCAGGAGGAACGTGCTGGATGACCTGCTGGTGGTGAAAACCCTGATGGTACAGTGCTTCCCGTCGAACTATAACATCTTCAGCGTCTTCTTCAGCCTCTACCACCGCGGCGTGTCAGCCTGCGTGCAGGAGCTGGCTGCCGAGGAACTGGAGTCCAACGAGATCGTCTCCCTCCTCACCTGGGTACTTAACACCTACAAAAGGTACTCAGCATCTGGTCTCCACACTGATGGACTGACTGATGGACGGAGGGAATGAAAGAAGGAGGGAGGGAATGAAAGAAGGAGGGAGGGAATGAAAGAAGAAAGGGGTAATTGATGTGATGTGTGTCTGCAACCATATGGTCCAAGATTCAGTAGACCATGTAGCTAGAATAGAACATGGTTTTTCAAGAGGGACTGGGATTGGTAGCATCACCCAGAGTGTGACCTCCGTATCCGACCAGTGTGGCTCCTGTCTTTCAGCGCTGAGATGATGGGTCACCCTGAGCTCCGTTCTGAGTGCGACGTCGAAACGCTGGAGCCCCTCCTGCCCCAGGATGTGGTCAGCAGGCTGCTAAGCAAGTACATCCAGACCTTCACGGTGAGTCGCGCCGCCATTCGCCGACCACCCCGATCCCCAGCCTCCCAGAAACCTCTGAGCTGTTGCTTGATGCCTCGCACCCAAGCTTCGAGTCTTACCCCGTTTGCTGCTTGAGGGTCCCACAGATTGGCACGTAGGAGCAGACGGGCTTAGCGTAAGCTCCTGCATTAAAGCAGCCATACCTCAGCCAGTGATAAGCACACGGCCAGGCTCCCATCCAGCAATAAATGCCCATATAATCCTCTAGGGGGCAGCCTCTTAAGCACATTTTCAGCTTGCATATAATACATTCCAGTGCCTACCAGGTACTTCAAAGGTGTATTTCTTCAAACACCTATACTATTACTGGCCAGCCATTTTCTGGTATGGCAGATTATGACTTTACCCAGGACACACTTCCTTCCTTCCTGTACTCTTAATCTTAAGCCGCCATGTTGTGTATTTTTTAATATCTGTATTCTCAGATGTTTTTCAAGGAACATCAAGTCCATCTGAACAGATACTTACTGAACATTAATTGCTAAGGTTCCTGAACAGTTTAAGAGCAATGATTGTACAGTCGTGACTAATATATGTAAGAAGATATATTTTGCTAGGGCTGCAAAAAATAATAATTTGATCTGATGATCAATTAGTCGATTAGCTTGGCCAAAACACAAGATTTAAAGCCACCAGGCTCGCTTTGCTTAAAAAAGCCTCCTAGAGTTTTGTTAAAAAATCACAGTTATGTTAAAAACTTTACAAAGTGTATAAAATATCGATTTAAAGTGACAAAGTTGCATAGAAACAATGATCCGCTGACTCTGTCATATTTAGCTTGCTAATGTTTGCACAATATGCCCCAGAATACTGTAAGCAACGCTATTCCTGCATTTTTATCTTGGTAATTAAATTTGCCAAGTGGGATGGGGGGGGGGGGGTGTCCTGGCTAATTTAATTTATATTTCAAAATACGACGATATACCATATTACCCAGGCCTAAGTGACAACTGTTCATAAAAGTTTACCCATTGCAATAGACTGCCTGTATTTGTGTTTGTTGCCAAACATCTGCCCTCTGCTGGTCTGGTGGAATATCATGGCTGTATACATGTGGAGACTTGTGCAGCCAGAACAACTGTAACAGCATGTGGAACAGTGAAGCATGACCTAGGCTTAACACACCAGTGTTAATGTTGCTTGGCGGTGATGTGATATATGCAATTTGCAAAACTGTAAAAACTAGCTGAGGGAACATGCACTGTCCCTTATGTTTGTGCGCCTCAGTCCAACATCACCGGCTGGCTTCGTAAAGCCCTGGACACGGACAAGAAGGACTGGCAGAAGAGCACTGAACCAGAGGCAGACCAAGACGGATACTATCAGACTACGCTTCCTGCCATCGTTTTCCAGGTACTACCCACCTCCCACCAGGCTCGCCGTCTCACGACTCGCCAAGGCCAAGGGAGGTGAAGTTGCCGGAGGAACGTTTGAGAAGCTAATTAGTTGACTCCATGCGTAGATGTTTGAGCAGAACCTGCAGGTGGCAGCACAGATTGACGAGACTTTTAAGGAGGAGGTGCTACGGCTTTGTCTGAAGCAGATGAACTCGTTCCTGCGCAGGTAAGATAAACAGCGTGTGGAGGATGTTGCATCTTGGTGCCCATGACGTTGGCCTTTTCCACCCTGCTCTGGTCTCGACGCCTTCGATCTTCAAACAGACTAAATTTACTCTGAGCTTCGCCATTCGAGTTCAATGCCATGCTTTCGGCTTGGTATCATCCCCACCCGACACCGGCCTCTCTGCAAAGATCCTCACAACCGCACGTTCTCGTTCAGGTACCGAGACGATGCCGTCGTCTACAAGGAAGAGCACTTGAAAGATCGACAGGTCCCCCAGTGCTATGTGCAGTACATGATTGCCATCATCAACAACTGCCAGACGTTTAAGTAAGCCTGTCGTTACCGATGGATCTGAGATCATAGTTGGCTACAAGGTGACAAGACGTAAGGGTAACAGTTGTAATCAGACATAAAGATGTAAATTGAAGGACTCAAAAAAATTGCTGATAAAAGACATGCCCACCCAGCTGTGATAGATACTGTGTACAACACGCACACGCACATATAATTTTTTATATTTAATTTCCAGAGACTCTATAAACAGTCTCAGAATGAAATACTCCAGAACGAAAGAGGTCACGCAGAATGACGCTGCGATTGAGAATTCACTCAACGAGGTAGCCAGAGAGGGCTGTCAGTTCCTGCTGGATGAAGTCTTCTTGGACTTGGAGGTGAGGCAGTACAGCGAAGTGGCCAGCAGAGGGCAGGAGGCCAAGCCATGTTTCCAAACCAGATGCCTAAACTGAATCGCGATTGGCGGCAGGCTGCTTTAGCAGGAAGACATGTTACATTGTGGTGTTTAGGGAGCATGGGGGGCAGTTTTCCACACTTCATTCCTTTACCCTCGTACTTCGTCTTTCACATTTTCTTTTTGTAGAAACTTCTCAGCGATCTGCTGACGAAGAACTGGTTGGCAGGTTCCAATACGGCAGATGCCATTTGTCTGACTGTAGAGGATTACTTCAACGACTTCGCCAAAATAAAGAAGCCATACAGTGAGGTGGGGAAGAAAGCCCTGAGGTTGATGCTGGTTTTCAGAGGGACCGGTGACAATCAAGAAATGCGTTATAGCACGGCTGAGAGGTTTTTGTTTCTGCACCTGCGTTTCAGGAGATGACACGTAACGCCCAACGCAGGGTGGTGGTGGAGTACCTCCAGGCCATAATGCAGAAGCGTGTATCCTTCAGGAACGCCGAAGAGCGGAAGAAGGGAGCTGAACGGATGATTAAGGAAGCAGCGCAATTCCGGGCTCTCTTCCAGAAGCTATCTTCTGTACGTATTGTCCCTCCCTCACCACCATTTACCACTCCTACTTGTCCTCTGCTCTTACAGTTCTTTTTATGAATACAGCCACTCCTCATTTAGCGAATGTGTTCTATTTAATTTAGCGAAATTGTCGGTAAGTGAAAATCACGGTAGCCTAGGCCTGATCGCGACTGTGCTCAGCGCTGCGGAGACCACTGATCGCTGGCATCTCTTTCCGATAAAGTTCTCGGACAGCCATGCCAGAGTTATTCTCACGCTGGCGTGTATTGTCAGGCACAGGAAATTTGGTCATGAATGTGCACATTGGTCAGAAAATAATTTTTTTACCGTCGTATTTGTGAACGGTCACTTACCGAGGTAATCGGTAAAGGAGGACTGGGTGTAGACATGCTAAGAATATGTTAGTGAATACTATTTGAAACCATATTCAAGAACCATGATCAGCATAACGTATTAGTGCCTGTATGAATCCATGGTGCATTCTGCATATTGCTCAGTTTAAGCTGATAGTTCTTGCCTTTACCTCATGCTAAACACACCCTGTTGTCTCCTTCAGAGTCACGACAATGACCTTTTGTGTGACGCAATCGCTGCCATAGCTGAGGTGTTCAACCTGACCGACCCGTCGCTGCTCTACCTAGAGGTGTCCACTTTGGTTTCAAAGTACCCTGATATCAGGTAAGATGTTTGCTTTTGTTGTGATTAATCTTTGGAATGCACCTCACTTTCCCCAAAGTAATGTGTATGAAGTTTGATAGATCATTGAGGTGTAGTCGTCTTGATTTTGGACTCCCTGACATTTTTAAACCATCCTGCATTTCCATAAACATTCTCAGGGTGTTTTTTAACCTCCAACGTATTGTCTTCTCACTCCTAACCCTCCTACTTTGGGGTGATTATGATGGGAAGAATGGTATATAAATTACTTTTAATTGATATGAAGTTGTTACATTTTTTTGATAAATTACATGCACCTCTTCCCATTAATGCAACGGATTGGCGGTAAATACCTCAGTGTAAAGGTAAGCTAAGTATCAGGTGGGTAAGTGAACCAGATAACCTTTTTCAGCGTGGATAAGCATTCCGTCTTAATAATACACCGTCGGCGGTTTGTCCTGGGCTGTCGTCAGCGTCGATATGCGCTTTGCGCGTCGCATGGTTAACCGCATCTGTCTCTAATTGAACGAAATGTGACCAAGCCTCTCTCCCTACCCCACCCAAGGGAGGAGCACATCATGGCCCTGCTGGCTGTCAGGGGGGATGCCAGTCGCGACATGAAGCAGATGATCATAGAAACGCTGAGCCAGAACAAGCCGTCGGCCGCAGCCAGCATCCCGCCGGTGTTCAGGGACATCGCCGTGACATCCACTGTGCCAAAACTGCTGAAATAGGGTCGGCCACCACCCCACCCTTAATACAGAGTTGTGCGCACCCTCACTCAGCTGTACTTTCTTATGCACTTTCAGACGTGGAATCAAGGTTTTGGGCTGATTGCCTCTTATGGGGCTGAGTTAGAATAGAGTTGAAATTCTAATATTTTTTTAATTGAATTTTTTTAAGCTTTGTTATTCGTAGATGAAACTACGTGTGTCCATTTGCCTCCTTTTATACGTGAACATCTCTTTAGCCCTGTTTGTCATTTGATCGATTTATCTCTTACATTTTTGTAACATTTCACAAAAAAAAAATGAAAATTCCTTTTAGGCACTGCTTCTCTCTTTGCACATGGAAACGTTACCCAGCCAGAAAACTCATCTATTTGTCCAATGCCTCGTAAGTTTAACCGTGAAGATGAAATGAATCCATTACTGATTTGATACAGCGTCTATTTTCTGCACCCTGGGCACTACAGTGAGAAGAGAGGCAATGCTGTAAGGGGCAATTTGATAAAAAAAAATATATATGTCTGGTGCTCCAGAATGAGGTACTCGATACACCTCTCTTGTAATATCTGTTGCAATATGTATTGATTTGTAAAAGAGAGAAATGGGTAACCTTCATAAAAAATTTACATGTTTGGATATCTTAAATGAAAAAATGGGAAATAAATCAAGTAAATTTTTCTATTCACTTGATGTATGCTGTCACCTACTGGAAAGTATAGATATACATATGCACATTTGTTTTTATAAATTTTGTGTCATTTTCATGATGAGGTTAGATAGAGCATTGCAGTCAAATATTTTCCTACCACGGAACAGATAATAACGGAAGCTGTTCTAAGGTCAGGCATACAATAAGATTTAATGTTATTAAAGAAGTGTAAACACCATCAGTAATAATGTGAATACTGTCAGTGTCATTGAGCTGATAAATATTTGTATGGATATATAAAAGGATATTATGTATAGAAAGTAGATAAAATAATAGAATGTTCCTTTATTGTTATTATTAGTAGTAGTATTTATTAAAATAAAAATATAATAAATAATGAAACACCAAAAGGAGAATGGTATTAGTTAAGATTTTTAATAGAGACCTGTAGTACTGGCAAGTTAGCTGAAAAGGAAATTGAAAAAACTATCTAGATTTAATGCATCACTAAAGCGGAAGGGGGGGGGTGTTGCAAGAATGTGAGAATCATAACATTTTAAATAGCTGGATTGGATGAGCAGGGATAAAGTATAAAATGTCATTTTAAAATAACTTAAACCACACAGTACCACGTTGGTTATGTGCCTTCATTCTGAATCCCATAATTTTTGATCTGAATGAAATCTGGGGAATTTGAATGACTTCCAAACAGATACTCCTAGGAATCAGAAGACTTAGTGATCATCATGTGTTTTGCATGATCTGGTGATATTATTGCTTCTGTAAAATGCAATTGTATAAAATGGTTCAAGTGATGGAATGATCACTGGACAAGAGACAATATAAATGTCACCTGTAACCAATGAAATTTATAGCACAGCGAACTGAACATCCTAGTAGTCCCAGGAATATTGCTCAGTATATAGGAGAAGCAGGACAGGGTATGTGCCAAAGTTGCTGCTAAGGGTACAGTACGGCCTGTGAGAGGACACGAGGTCACATGTGGGTATACGCTGAGAAGGATCCTTGGCTTTGGTAAGTAGCACTATGTGGTGCCTGATTGTACATGTCTATACTAGTAGGTAAGTAATGTATTTCTCACATCCAAATACATATACAACAGACAACAAAGGTCTACAACACACTCAATGGACATTTTAGCTTCTGTTAATTTCAATGAGAAATCACACCAGATGTTCTTAAACAATTGCCAATAGAAGTATAGACTTGAAATTTGCTATAGATTTCACAACTGAAGATTAGCTTGGATTAACGTGAGTAATTTGTTTGCATGTGGAGCTAGGTTGCAGCTGTATAAAACTGCACAGAGAGGCGTTTGTAGCTTGTAGTGTCCAGTACCGTGTGTGTTGTGCACTCTTGAGATGCTGAGCTGGGAAGGGTGAGCTCCTGCACACAGCAGTCACCTGTGGAGCTGTGTAATTGTCTCGATAGCTTCAGAGTCACTGCATTTTCCGAGTTTGCCTTATAGACACCCGCAGAGGCTTAGATCATGTTACATATGCATTTTTATTCATTTTCAAGGATTTTACTACTTTTCATTTTCAGGATAATCTTTGGTATTTTGTTCAAAATACATTCTAAAAGTTCATAGAAAAAGTACTAAAACTGTTTAAGGTGCACTTTGATAAGCAGGAATAAAAACGCCATTTTTAAAGTAATTTAATGCAGCAAAGCAGACCGTAATCAGTTATTTTTATAATATTTACCCATCTTGTTCCACCTGAGAAATGCTCAGGCTTTAGGGGGAACAGAAGCGGCCATAGAAGAGGATGCTCTTAGTGGGATTGTGCCTGATGAAGAACAGGAAGGGGTGGTCTGCAGTGAACATGAGTGGCCGCTTAAATGACGTGAGACAGCCAACGGGCACGAAACATGCAGTGGCTGCAGCCGCCTCTGTGCCTTGCTCGTTTACCTCTACGAAGGCCTTGTGCACCACTTTGGAGAGCACCAGGTCGTTATCGAGAGACATGCCGGAGAAGTCACACTTCTGTGCATCAAAGGCGTCCACCATACCCATGCTGCTCAGCACCTGCTCCATATCATAGGTCTCCTCCAGCTTGAACTTGGGCAACTTCACAATCACCTCCTGAATGGGCATTCTGGTTGGTCTCGTCCACTCCGTAAAGTTCTCATATGTGAGCTGCTGTTCCAGCTTTGGGAGAAAATCAGGTAGAGTCATTAGCTCCTTATTAAAAGTCTAACACTAAAGCATCATTAACTAGCATAGGGTACCCAACACATTTTATTGTAACCTTCTAATCTGATTGAAACATCAGTATGCAGAGTTTCAAAAGACATATCAAGCCTGGATTTAGGGTTTAGGCCTCAGCATCTGTGGTCATGGTCTGGAATTCAGAAGTTCAGAAGGTGCTTGTCTTACTGACTTCGGTAGACATTTCTTAATACCCCCCTAAATGTTCCTAAGTAGCTAGTTATCACCTATCACCAGTACTTATACGAAAGGTAGGCAACAACAAGAGACCCCTACTCTGACTTAAAGGTCACTGTAGGTGACATTTTTTCATAGCAACTTCTGTCATTCAGACCTACCTCCTCCAGCCCATTGACCTCATTTGGTAGCATGATAAGCATGCTGAGCTCTTTATCAACATAGGGCATCACCAGAACCTGACACTTTGCCTCTGGAATGTCGATCAAACCAAAATTGTCTGTTTGGCCCATCATCATCACTGGCAGACTCTGATTCTGGAGTAAAACATCAAGGGAAGAAGCAGACTGGGTCAATTTAAATCCAAAAGCACAACCTGAAACATCATTAATGTTTGCAAATGTGCACAGCAATCACTGTGTTCTCTCACATATCCATCCATCCATCATGTCTGAGATGCCCCTGAGGAGAGGTTTGGGACTGTTCATCTGGCCTTCCAATCAGATACCAGTATAGTTTTTAGAGAACAGAGGAAATGCTTGTTATTTTTTGTTGTGTTACTTTTAATTTTCAACAATGTTAAATTGTGTTTTTGTTCTGAGCACATATACCCTTACAACCTAGATAAATAGCTTTAAACATTTCCTTTGACTACCAAAGCCTTTTGCACAGTACTATATCTCCTCCTACAATTTTTCACTTAGAAACTCCATTCTACCTCTCAAATGTCCTACCCATCAAGTGTGCTTGTATTTATGTTTTTGATATTGCAGCTACATCCCCTTTTCATTCCTCTTTTGATCCAAATTTTCTCAATAAGGAATAGAAAACAGACGGATGAAAAAGACAGGATAAAGGAGTGCTCATCAGATGAAAGATGGTTGAATACTTTTGAGCTTTTATGCATACAGCAATCATGCATTTTCTTCAGGAAATGTCCTTTCTGGTTAGTATACCAGTTACACATACAGTCAGACCAGTGAAACACCATGTTTACCTTGTTTATTTTAAAGGGCATTTCCCTTGTGTTTGTAGGACGAAATTTTCTCTGCCAGTTACCCTTGAAATAGATGGCATTAACCAGCACAAGTCTAGTCAAGTGGTCAATTGTCCCTGGAGCCAACAAGTTCTTGATTTTCTCTACAAAAAGAAGAGAAAGAGAAAGGGATGTTCCTTAAATAGCAAGTAAAACAACATTAATATTATACGACAAAGTGGCCATATTGTTTTTTCTCCTTAACCAACAATAATATTTATCATACATCACTGGAGACAGACCACTCAAGTGACTTTTTGGCTGCAGCCACAGACCTACCGTTTGTCTGCTTCTCCACCCAGGTGTTAATGTTCACCCTGGCTGCCTCGATGCATGATTGGAAGTCAACAGGCTCCAGCTCAGCCTTGTAGTGTCTCTTACTGTCAGTAAGGAATTTCTGTGGGGTAATAAGACATAGGAAGTGGGTCTTTCACAATCACCTAATCTTTAGAGGATCTTAATAATTTAGTGGTCAGGCACATGAAAAACGCAGGAAAAAAACAGGAAAGCATTAAACACAACATGCAGCACTGACTTCTCATGAATTCTTACCCAGTCCATAGTAAAGATTTTGTGGAATAATATTTGAATTTAAAAATAATGATGATCTCACCTCAACAAACTGATAAGACTGCTCTCCATACAAGCGGTTGGCAATGCTCAGTGAATAAGGGGCCCCAGGTTTCTTAAGCAAGGACAATAGCTGGCTGAATCCAATGTGAACATCTTCCTCAGCTTTGTGAAAATGCAGAGTCTGCAGGTAGATGACAAATAAGCATGTGTGGCCTTCTGGGTGAGAAGATCAAACTCAGACATTCCCATCACCCCAAAGGAAACTTACATCCTGCTGTAGTGACAACAATGTACTCAAATCAAAGTTTATTTATCAAGTGCACAATAGTACAGCAAACAGTGGTACAGGATAGCTCTGGGAAATATGAATCGACTTAGAAGACAGTCATTATCATGGGCCAAGCAATCACTATGATCCCTGAATATGCACTCTCTTCCAATTCTTCCATAAGCTATGTCTTCCAATAACGGAAGAGCTGCCATGGTAGTTGTATTAGTTCGGTCATTTTCTGTACCGTTTTATTGTTACAAATTGATTCAAAATTATAATAAATAAAAAATCAGGTGCTGTACATTTGTAAACAACATACAATTAATGTCGGTGCATTGGATAAAGTCAGCGTCATGATTGTGAGTTTAAAAAGGGAAACCACAATAGCAATGACTTCCCACTGGGTGCCGTCCATTGACAAAACCGAGCAGAAACGTGCGTACGCCATGTGTGGAGCTGCCGTGAGAATGTGCGTAGTGGTATGCGAAGTTTCGTTTTTACACATCTTGAAGAGAGTGTGGAAATGGACGTACGCAACATTTTCGTGTGTACGCACTGTTTATAAATGAGGCCCCAGCTTATTAGCTCAGACGCTTAGATTACTCGATTGGGTTTTAGAATTCAGGTACCACAAAAGTACCTTAGTACGGCACCCAGCCCTACATAGGAGAATTACGTATATTTTTTTCTGACCATGCAGCCTTACTAAAGGTACAGCAGATGTAACGCACACACAGCATGAAGCAAAATCATAACCCACAGCAAAGCAGGATGCTGTTCAGTGATGGTGCTTCACTTCACTCATTGGCTCTATCCCAATGGCCCTCTAAGCCCTGAACCCTCACAGGCATAATTGATGTCACCTGGTAAGTGATTGAGTGTGAGAGGCTACAAGCGATCAAAATGGCATAAACAGACGTAGCACAGCATGTTACGACATATCACGTTACTTTGACAACACCAAAAACATAGTCCTTACTATTGAGGGTTTGGGACTTCTTATTCTAATTTGCACTTTTTTCATGCCTGAGGCACTTAATGGACAGACTGCCTAAATTGAACATGTTCCAGTCTGTTTGTGTTTTCTTGCCTTGCAGACTGGCTGAGTAATTGTCAAATAATTAAATTTACTATTTTGTCAAAATACCATCATCAAGAAAACAACCAAAAGAAAAGGCTAATAAATAAACTAGGTGTGTAATACAGCATGTGCTTGCTTTTCTTGGCATTTATGTTTATTTTATGACCTCCATGTTTCCTTACTTATTTACAATTCCTCTTTCATCTTCTTTTTTTCCAGTGAATGGCATTTTTTTTTTACCATTTACACTTCTAGGCTTCCCCCTGTACCCTGTGTTTCACATCAAAACTATATGAACTGTGGGTAATTCCCTCAGGTAAAGTCTGCAGAAATGTGGACTTACAGAAAGCCTGCATAAAAGGCTCAAAATGTGAATGAAAGAGCCCTCATGCACTTGAGAATTTAACAGTGGGACAATCCTAAGCCCTCAAGGACTTAGTGGGAACATGCCTCAAGATTTGTGAGTGCATGAGTGTAGACATTAGGACTGGTACGAAGTCTTATTACTACCTTCTTCTCTTTTACAAAATCAAGCATGTAGCGCAAAAGCAAGTGAAGTCTTTACAGATGCAAGAAAAAATAAACAAGAATAGAGAATCAAATAAAGATCTCATGCCTTGAGTTCGTGTACCAGCAGAGGGCAGCACAGATCAGTTTCACCACATTCCTCAAACATGCCTAATCAGTTTCTGGCTAAACCTGCAGCCCATAGACCAGCCAGCTCTACTTATTTAAGCTCAGTGTTTCCTGCAACCTCAGTTCAGCCATCAAACCTCTGCTCACATATCTGTCCACCTGTGGGCTCCAGGCCCATGTTCCTTGCCTTGGTTTTGTTTGCTATGAGTCTATCCTGTGCTGTAACTCTGCTGGGAATGACATCAACAAGACACTCTCTGGGTACAAACCTGCGCCATCTGAGCGGCTGTGTCACCCCGAGCCCCCAAGTACACCATGGCCAGGGCGGAGGAAAGGCTGAATGGTGAAAAGATGACATTGCCCTTGTTATTACTACTAATCTTCGTAAAGAGATCCAGGGAGAAGCGGGTGTTGGCAGCAGTCAGAGACTCCATTGCGAGTGTCCTGGAATGACATGTTTCAGAACAGATAATCACTATTGATTTCATGTATTTATTCAGTCCTTACTGACACACTATCATAAACGAGCAAGAGAAGTTATATTGGGTGGGTACATAAATAAAGTAGGGCTACTCTCATAAAAAGATAATGACATTGCTTTGTAAAGGTTTTGTACAAAGCAATGGATCCTGATTTTGTAGGGTCTTGATTAATCAACTTTAGACTCAACACCCTACTGAACTGACAATGATCATGATCACAACATGGTCTATCTGCAACCAATCAACAAAGCCCTTGTACTGTATAGCAGCGAGCAGTGATAACAAGGACTGTGAGGAGAACACTGCGGCGCTGAGGAACTGCTTTGAGAACACAGACTGGGACGTACTGTGAGATGCACATAGGATGGATATAGATGGAATGACTTTCTGCACTACAGATTATATCAACCTTTGTGTTGATGGCATTGTACCCATCAGAATAGTACATTATTATCCTAACAACAAACCCTGGGTTACCAGTGACCTGAAAGCTCTACTAAAACAGAGTCTTCAGAGCTGGTGACAGGGAGCAAATGAAGCAGGTGCAGAGCACACTGAAGGAGAGGATCATGGAGGTCAAAGACATCTACAGGAAAAAGGTGTAGGAGAAGTTAAGACTACATTGAAGTGGATGATGCGGCGATCTAACTGCTGGACAGATCCTACTCCCACCTGGACAAGGCTGGCAGCGCTGTGAGAATCATGTTTTTTTCATTTCTGAAGTGCGTTCAACAGCATACTACCAGCGTTGTTAAGAGAGAAACTTTGTCTCATGCATGTGGACACACTACTATAGATGATATACAGTGGTGTGAAAAACTATTTGCCCCCTTCCTGATTTCTTATTCTTTTGCATGTTTGTCACACAAAATGTTTC
>JAODJX010000035.1:12511591-12554349 GCA_026776945.1 Isichthys henryi | reverse complement strand
GACCCAGGCGGGGATTCGAACCCAGGTCCCAGAGGTGTGAGGCGACAGTGCTAACCACTGCACCACCATGCCGCCCCTGTCAAGAACTACTGTAGCACAATTCAATTTTTGATATCAGTACAAGCCATGGGTCCAAAGCAGGATTCTTTAAAAGCATGGAGTCTATGTACAAATAGGCTAAAACGGCAAAGGTTTCCCACAGCAGATCTAACACACACTTACTGCATGAAGCAAAATCATAAACCACAGGAAAGCAGAATGCTGCTCAGTGATGGTGCATCATCTCACTCAGTCTTATCACTACCTTCTGTTTGTCAGTTAGTCACACAACTCTGCAGAAATGTTTTCCTACTCCAAGTAAACACAGTAATTTCAGCCCTTAATCAGAGTGACCAAATAATCCATGTCAGGAGGACACTTTGAGCTACTTCAGATTTTACAAACTACTTTAAAACTGAAAACCTCCTGGGTTTGGCTAAATAGTTCAGTTCTTCTGCTTTGCCTGGTTTATTTCCTTGATTGAAAGACTATCCCAGCTGTTTCACATTAACATAAGTGACACACGCATGAATATAGGAGACTGACCAATCAGTACACAGCAAGAACTCAGAAATCCAGGTCCTTTTCATTTATATGGCAGTTTACAAATCCTGTCATTGTTCAACTTGTCCTTCCTGACATGGATTATCTTGTCACCCTATGATTAATGGCTTATGAGTTTGTAACATTGAGCACAAAAGCAACTGGAGTCTTTACTGATACAGGGGGAAAAAAAATCAACACAAGAACTGGCAGTCAAAGAAAGCTCATCCCAGGCCAGGTAGAGCAGAACTTCAACACATAAAAACCCAACCCTCAACAATGCACAACTCATATCAAGAATCCAAGCTGGTTTTGCCCTAGAATGCTGAGAAAGCGCACTTTTACTGATACTGTGAGTGACATTCTAGCAATCAAGAGATATTAATGATAAGGTTAACTTGCGGACCTATGGCATAGAATGTAGTTGGAACTCATGAAAAGACGGTTGACAAAACCTTCATGAAGAACTTTAAAAAGCAGCTGATAAAAAGCTGTATTGCATAAGAAATCACCACACCCTGACGTTACATAAGCAGACAGTATGTGCCACACCCCTCTGCTTTAGATATAGGACTGTACACCGATAAACCAACAGAGCATGGAAACTCAGGCATTTGTCAAAATAGAGGCATCCAGAGTGAAGAAACTGAGTGAATGAACCAAACATGCAAGTCTGTAATTGTACATTACCTGGTGACATGGCTCTAGAAAAACATTTTCATCTGGTAAACGCAACATGATGAAACACATTGATCTAGGCCTGTCAAGACACACAAAGTGAACAACCAGCTGCTTTTTAACTGTTGCAAACTGGTCCTCCACGACCTTAGCTTAAAAAATTAAGCAATCATTGCGCCTCTCCAACTTTCACATTAAACTTTTTTATTGCCAACCACACCTTATGACTAGGCATTCATATTACAGATTTAAACATAACACAACAAATGATTCAGTGGGAATATAAGCTTTATATTAATATGGGGGGGGGGGGGGGGATATTGGGGTCAGACATGTGACGTCAGGTTTAATTATAGGTCGATTCCGGGATTGGGCATTTCAAAGTCCAGTAGCTATATATCCAGACCAGGATTTTGTTTCTACCATCCAGCTGAGTATAAAGAACCACAGTCACAGAATACTCAGCTGGTTGGTAGAAACGAAATCTTGGTCTGGATTTGTAGCTTCAGGACCTGAAATGTCCAACAACGGACTAGTTTTGTTTTTCATTCGTACACTAGTGATATTAATCTTTCCATGTTTACTGATATCCGTCTTTAAAGACACTTGCTTGTGAAATGTCTTCCATACATTTCTGTTTGCTTGCAGTTCCACCATAGCAAGGTTTTTTTTCACTGCTAAATAACTAAAGTGTGGGAACAAAGGGTTGTTTTGTTCTCTGTTTTTCAGGTTGACTAAAGGGAGAGAAACTCAGGATCAACTGGTGCAGTCACAAAAAGGACTGTGTGTGGCATACACCTGAAAACGCGATGGTGATGTCTCAACTATGCTGCTCTTTTACGCAAGCCTTTGGAAGAATCAGACTAACACTAAATTAAAACATAAAGCAATACAGCAAAACTAGAAACAGTAACCGGGCTATTTATTTATAAGTAACTCTGCTGGGAATGACATCAACA
This sequence comes from Isichthys henryi, assembly GCA_026776945.1. Lineage (NCBI taxonomy): Eukaryota > Metazoa > Chordata > Actinopteri > Osteoglossiformes > Mormyridae > Isichthys > Isichthys henryi. The sequence continues at coordinate 12,552,130 of JAODJX010000035.1, read as the reverse complement.
AGACACTCTCTGGGTACAAACCTGCGCCATCTGAGCGGCTGTGTCACCCCGAGCCCCCAAGTACACCATGGCCAGGGCGGAGGAAAGGCTGAATGGTGAAAAGATGACATTGCCCTTGTTATTACTACTAATCTTCGTAAAGAGATCCAGGGAGAAGTGGGTGTTTGCGGCAGTCAGAGACTCCATTGCGAGTGTCCTGGAATGACATGTTTCAAAGCAACAATTCACCTCTGATTTATTTGTTCAGTCCGCAGATTTAAATGCCCATATCACGTTAGGTTGGGTGGTATGCAGATTAATTATCACTACAACTCCATATGCGGTTACTGGTTAGTGTAACAATCTTCGAACATGACTCATCCAGACTCGGTGAGCTCTGGATTTATGTCAAACTTTGAACATATTTTCAATCCTCTGAAATAACTAAACAGACAACATAAATAATTTAAAATAACTATCCAGGGATGTAATTTACTCATTTTACCTCCAAAAATAAATTCCGAACGAGGAAGGAGAAAAAAAAAAAAAAAAAAAAACCCGGAGCGAACAAATCCGGTCCGAGCTAGTTACGCAACATCACAGAATGACATCTCTGCACGTTAAAGAATAGCTTAAATAGGAGTAGCGCTTCATCACTTCTTAGTCTTATTCATGTCAATAATTTGAGGTTATATCATATCTATATTACCAAACAGCAATTTTATTATGCTAAGCGGTGTGTAAGGAATAATCTCTCATAAATCGTAAGTTACATGGTGCACGAATTTGTCTTTACGGCAGTTAGTATGTTGTACGTAAGACTTTACTACTTACGGCGCGGCGTGCGGTGAAGGGTCTTTACTTCCGTGATGCACAGCTGGGTATGTATCCTATCCGTTCCAGGTAATATATGTATTTCACCCACCATCCGTTTGACACGCCCAAAACCATTACCGCGTGTACGCAGTATCCAACCCAGTTCCAGGAAACCACGCCACTTTGCACAGCATTCTTTTCATTGGCTAACGCTATGCCGCTTGGCTTTTGTTAAGTTGATAGTTGCGTTAACTTCTCTCTGGTAATTTTCCCAAGAGGTGAGGAGTATGCACTGATTACAGTGCGTTGCCGCACCCACCACACGACAAACCACCGGAGGGATGAGAACCCGAGTGCAGCCATGTGATGGGTGATACCTCAGCAGCACACTAATCCGAATGGCCAATCCAATCACTAACCCCTGTAAATTGAAGGACCTCTTTATAGGACTTTATGTAGATTAACGTCATACCCAAGTCTACTTTAAATTAACTTTTTGTAGATGCTTAAAATTTCCCTACTCTATTACTATTATTATTAATACATTAAACAACAGGAGAAGAAAAGTTTAACACTGCTTATTCGTCTTGATCGTGTCTTCCATCCGACACGCCTTGTTTACTGGAGCTGAGTTGGAAATTGCGTACACCCTCTGTCATCTCATCTACTTCCGTGTTTGAATAAGGATACCGAGCCAGGACAAATAGAATGAGAGTCACAAATGCATAAATGCCTAAGAGGTGAGCAGCTACGGAAAATCTGGAAATCATTTAGCTTAAAACGGGGTTCCCCTATTTCAGTCGTGGAGGGCCAGAATCCAACACAGTTTGCAGATTTCCCTACTCAAACACAGCTTGATCAGCTAATTACCAGGTTTAGTAGGTGTGTCTGAGCAGGGAAAGTTAACTTTATTGCCAACCACACCTTATGACTAGGCATTCATATAACAGATTTAAACATAACGCAACAAATGATTCAGTGGGAATATAGGCTTTATATTAATATGGGGGTGGATATTGGGGTCAGACATGCGACGTCACGTTTAATTATAGGTCGATTCCGGGGTTGGGCATTTCAAAGTCCAGTAGCTATATATGCAGACCAGGATTTTGTTTCTACCATCCAGCTGAGTATAAAGAACCACAATCACAGAATACTCAGCTGGTTGGTAGAAACGAAATCTTGGTCTGGATTTGTAGCTTCTGGACCTGAAATGTCCAACAACGGACTAGTTTTGTTTTTCATTCGTACACTAGTAATATTAATCTTTCCATGTTTACTGATATCCGTCTTCAATAATATGGCAGTTTAAGACCGGTAATGTGCATCATGTAGGCTACGCTGAATTTGCGGGAATTATTGGGTGCGTTCGACTTAGGTCTGTCTGCAGCTGACGTGACGTAGAGCGAGTTCTGCCTGCGGCAGTATAAATTGACTGCAGCCAAGTCGCACAATTTCTACTCCTCGTAGTGTGCGAGACCTGACTGCAAAGACAGCACTGCCAGAAGGGTGTAGATAAATCTATACAAATATCACCTGCATGCACATTACTTCTTTTACAATAACCGACTCATGATCGAAACGGTTAGTAGTGGGAAAAAATCGTTTATAGTGGCCCTGTGCAAAAAGATAGCTGCCAAGAAAAAGGATTATTATTATTATTCCAAGGATTAAGTTTCTATTGTCATGTACAGAGTACAATGCAATTCTTACTTGAATGCCTTCTTCACAGACTAGACGATTAAACAAATAAAGCAGCTCTACATTACAGTAACTAACAATAAGCAACAAACTCAGGTGTAGTTTTATAGCATTTATTTCAACTTTATTTTACCAGGTAAATTAACTGAAAAACAGTTGTCACTGCTTTACGTGCTTTGCATTGTATTCTGTACAAGTTTTATTTAAAAAAAAAAATCGGGGTTGCCAACTTCGGCCAGCTGGCTGAAGTGAGATGTTCAGCTCGAGTTTTTCTGCACACAAATGTAACAGTTCTTACTTTGTAAACAGTCTGCTTCTGTATTTAACCGTGTAAATACACTTTGGACGTAGCTAATTTTACGTTTTTAATGGTATATAGATTTGCCGTGACATTTCCTGCGAGTCTAAAAGCGTGAGTGTCAAGCCAGATTCTTCAGATTTTGCAGCCCTGAAAACATATATAAATCAACTCAGGTGAAACAAAAAATGTAACAAATCACATCACTTTGAGAACATGAAACTTCATTGAACATGAAATCACCGATAAATTACGTCTACAAATATTTATTTTAATATCTCTATATATTTTAAAAGTCAGATGGAGCAGGCCTGGTGGCATTATAGGTTATGCACTTTGAAATGATTTTATTTTTGCACTAATGGCACCACTGATTTTACACCAGTTTCTGGGTAAATAAACATAATTTTGTGTTTAAAATAGGAGTGAAATCTGTGTCTTTGTGTACTGCACAGTCAGACTTTAATACCGCCCCTTAACATTGGTTTCATTTCATCTTGGTGAACGTAATGACTTTCTGACATCAAAGGGAAACTTTAAACATTACACTTTAAATTTTAGTGGACTAAATCAACTGTAGTTTTAGTCGACTTGTAATCTTATATTTAGTCAACTAAAACTAAAATAACTTAGATGAGTAAATTAGGACTGAAACTAAATTACATTTTAGTCAAAATACTAAAACTAAATAAAAATTTGCTGTCAAAATTAACAGTCCTGCACCCTGTCTTCTCTCACCAGTGATGGATTATGGGTTGTGTGGGCCCCTGGGCAAAACGTTTGCGAGGGCCCCCCCCACCACCAGCACCACTACCACAACCACCACAATTCAAGGGCCCTTGGCAGCCAAACACCCTCCCTATAGGGTCAGGGGCCCTTGTAGGCAGAGGATCAAAGAATGTAGGCCCTCTAAAATAGACAAACGAAAATACATTGTTGATAAGCGTTGCAAATTGTTTTGGGCTAGGGGCCCCACAGGCCCCCTGCACCCCAAAGGCCCCTGGCCAGCGGCCCTGCTGGCCCGGTCCGTAATCCGTCCCTGTCTCTCACAAATATCTTAACTTTGCGGAAAGAGTCACACATAAAATAGCGACTAGCACATCTTCTCCTAGAGACCAATAGAAATAAATATAATTAAATAAAAGGGATTTTCTGACAGCACTGCTTATGAACTGAATGATTGAGTTTCTGGTAACTGAGTAACTTACTCTGTGGCGTTTTCCAAATAAATGCCATAAATCGCTTCTTTTTTTGACGGGCTTTTTACCTATTTGTATGCCCTGCAGCAAACAGTGGGATGACATTTGTGACTGACAATAATATTTTACCATTGCTTTATTAGCGTTGCTTTTTGTGCTGTGCTGTCAACCAATAAGTTTATTTGCAGTTTGCGCAAACAGATAAGATAATCTTTATAAAAACTGATCGACATGCATGACACGATTAAATCCCACCATTTCACAGTTATTTATTAACTGTTGGTTATAATACGAGGTCCTCAAAAAGTTAAATTTACATACAAAGCTGTACCGTTTTTTCCTGCTCGCAGCTCGTTGTCTCTTTGCTTGCAGGTCTGCGAAGGTTCTCAAGGTAAAAACCGTCAGAAATAATCTTTAAATGGTGTGATGAGATAATCGTATGTTGTTTGTAAAATCAGTATCATATGATATTATTGAGGGTGGATGATCCCCCATCTCAACCCTGAAGGGCACATGTTCCCCCCGTCCCCACTTCAATCTACGCCTATGCTGTAGTGAATGCAGTGAATGACTGCACGTAGAAACACGGGTCATCAAGCCGTTCTGCTTTGTTGAGACAGTTCAAACCGCAAGCGTCACTTCTAATCCTAATTACCCCAATTTCGCGTAAAAAAGGCAACCTACCAGGTCTACACCTCCAAATCTTTATATCAAAACGCAGCAAAAGTCAGGATTTTGACATGTACTGATAAAACACAAATTTCATTAAAACATAAGTAATATAACAACAATTTACCTTTAGCAATTTAAGACCAAACTGATAGTGCAGTATTATATTTTCAGAATTGACAGGAAGAATTTTAATCTCAAAGCAGCTAACACATTTGATTTCTACATTGATTCCATTCCAGATTGAAATAAGAGTTGAGGTAATTATATGACAATAATCCAAAAATTACACGGAATAGGACACGTGGGCCAGCTATAATTTACAAGGCATGTATTGTTCACAATACACTCCCCAACAGTATCTTATCCTTTAGTGGTTGGGCGCCACCCTGCATAGGAATGTGGGATGCACATCATACGGAACACACACAATAGTATTTTAAACGAAAGCCTGACCACCTGTATAAGAAAACTTTTCAAAATTAAACACGTGTGATCGCTTTTATGCATACACGTTAAAAGCCAAGGGTTATAAGGAGCATTAATATTAACGTTACATTAACATGAATGGGACAAAGCCAGCAGAAGCCACGCTAACGGCACGTGACCTGTGTGGGACAAAGGACAGCTCTCACCGCGTTTTGTATTTATTGCTGTTAATTCCAGAAATGAACAAAAAATGAACAATTTGCATAAAATTCAAATTTGTTCTAGAAATATATTTGACCTTTTCCAGTAGATAATAACATTTAGATATCAAAGAATACAGTAAACATACAATTGAAGGTAAGAAGATACCCCCTTATATACAGTACAGCATTTTAAACCTTAAAAGTTCAACAAATACAACTGGCAGGTTCTTATATACAAGTCCAACACCCACTATATACTCAAGTGGTCCTTGCCTTTTAAAATGTTTGTCAATTTTAAATATCTATCAAAATAAATTCCATGTTATCGTTTTATTTAACGTCAGTACAAAGAAGACCGTTCATACTTCCTTCAATATAAGTAAGTGGGCTTTGAGCTGCTGCGGCACCAAACGAAAGTTTTAAGAGCAGACGAAAACCCGTGCGCACGTCTTCAAATCTTTAAGAAACGAATGGATTATATTGAAAAGGAGGTCTATCTACATATGGTTAAAGGTGAGATTTGCTTGTATGTGGGCATGCTGACAGCCTCACACGACCAGAAACAAAGTACAGTATTAAGCCAGAGCCATTTGTCAGGAAGTACTCAAAGAAACTATTGGTTTGGAATGGCTACCAATGGTATGATCTTCTTCAAAATTATGAACAAACTTATTAAAGCTTTAACAACTGTCCATTCTATTCAAATATGAAAATGACGTGCGTAGTATTGTATGTGTTCATACATATACGACGCAAGCATACCTAATACAATATCATTGCTGCTTTAGGAAGGGACAAAAGGAATGTAAATTTAAGGAAAATTAATCTCCATGCGTATTTCTTTCATCGTGGCTACTACAGGCAAGTCCATGTGTCTTCCTACACACCCCAATTCACGCTAGATCCTTCTGCACCCTGAACAACTGGTAAGCAGTGGCTCCATCTTGTGGTCAGAATCTGCAGTGCATAAAAATACTGCTTGGACAGCAGCATAACATAACGTTACTCGGTTATTAGACCGCTGTCTCTGTTCTATCTTAAGACTGCCTCAGTAGACTTGGAGACTTCAGAACTCCTTGCAGCAACAGTGTAAGAGGTTAAAAAAAAAGAATAAAGGAAAGGACAGCAGCATTAAAATGATGACAACATGATTAATGATTAAATACGAGGTTCACATTATATCAAGTGGCAATGCTTCAAAGTAACCATTCTTAATAGAGGATACCACCAAATTCCTTAAATTTAGGCAATTAAAATAACAATATGCTGTACATTCAGAACACTGTGATTTAAAATTTTTTTTAAAAAAACAATCCCAGCTTTGCACATTTGCAACCTTTTTCCATTGGTTTTCCCCTCTTGGTTTGTGACAAAAACTGAAACCATAAGGAATAAATATACCCTTGGTTAAAAAGTGAAAGGGGTGACTAACATAGAATCCCTTCACGACCCCCTGGTGTTAAAGATCAGACTATAAGCAATCCTTTGTACCCCAACTAGACTTGATTTTACAATTTAAGAAACAAGCTCGTAAACATGAACCGGTGTCTCTCGCCAGTCTTCAGTGCAAAATACCAGAGGAAACCCAGGGTGGGGTTGGCCGGGGCGGGGTCTTTGAAATGAGGAGCAATCACCCTCAGCTATAACAAGGAGGTTTCAGGCACAAATTCAGGTTTGCCAGACCCCCGATGCACATTTTAAAAGGTGAAACAAACAGAATGGAAACATTTACACCTCTTAAAATACAAGGTCTCTGGAAACTTTATTGTAGCGGAACATGACAGAGATAGTGGTCTCCAGTGACTTCAGTCAGCCTTGTCGCTCATCTCCAAGGACTGAGCTCCAACATACTTCAGCCTGAAGCCACCTGGAAGACAATGTAGGAGAAAAAACTGGGGCTGAGAGAGGACAAAATTAAAAGATCTAGCCGCACGACAGCCTGACGGAGTTCTGTTCTGTTTTGATAAGAGTGCGACACTTTCTTTATAATGACTTATATGAAACAATTGTTCATGTTTGTTTTATATTTTACTTTATTACCTAGCTCTGCAGGCACTGTGTAAAGGCAAGCTCTTGAGAGAAGAGGGGAGAGAGGGGAAAAAATATAAAATAAAAAATTTCTTCAGATCTGAAGGAAAACTGAGGTAGAGTAGAGCGTCCGGACCAGGGTTATTATAGTTAACAAAAATGAAAATCAAACATATAGGAAAGCATTCTTGTAAAGTAAAATGAGATTAAGATTTTTTTTAAAAAAGAAAAACTATAATGAAAAAAATATATATAAATACTGCTTTGGAAACAAAATGAAATTAAATAAAAAGTCAAATACGTCCTGTTGCTGTTTTATTAATATTTAGCTAAAGTAATGATTTGTTTATCTTTAATAGCCATTAATAGCACTTGGACATGGTTTGCCCATTTTGAGGATATTATTACATAATATGCACTTTGTATTTATGCAGGATTCTCAAAAGATCAGACACATAAACTAGTTCTACAACTTTCAATTCATCCCTACAAATAATTGCTAAAACTTAACTAAAATATATAAAAATAGAAAAACATATTTAAATGAAAACAAAATAATAAAACTACATTGAAAACTAAAACTAAACTAGATTTCATAGGAAATTTGATGATAAGAGAAAAAAACTTAAGAAGCAAAACTATATAACTACTGGTCCGGACAGGGTAGCAGTACCTTGCTGTGTGGCGTCAATGGAGGGCTGCTTGCAGTCCTGTGCATAATGCCCACTGACCCCGCAGTTGTAGCAGGAGACATTACTGCTGTTCTTCTTCATGCCCGCTGTCAGGGCACTGCTGGGCATCATGCTGACTGGGGGGAAGACCGGCTGGTAGAAGCGGTTGAAGGTGGCCATCTGCTGCATGCCGTAGCCCACCTGGGTGCTGAGCACGTGCTCGGAGTGCGTGTGCAGCAGTGGCCCGCTGGCATAGGGTGCCGGCGGGAAGAAGGGAAGTTGCGTGGTGCCGTTGCTCTGATGGGGCAGTGACGTGAGGTGGAAGATATGGGGCATACTGAGGACCTGCCGGGGCATCTGGGGTGGGAAGAAGTAGTTGGGGGCGTGGTTACTGCCACAGCTACCTCGGCAACCGCAAGTTCCGCAGCCCATCTGTTGAGAAGGCGTTGACTGCTGCTGCTGGGGTTGGGAGGCCCCGCTGGAGGTGCCACAGCTGGTACTGTTGATGTAAGAGGTGCTGTCGCTCTGTGCTGTGCTGTGAGTAAGGGCGGGGCTTGAGCTGGGGGCGGGGCCAGGGGTGTGGGTGGGGATGGCAGGTGGCCCCATGACCTGCACCTGGCTAACTGTGGGGGTGGCCACGCCGCCCACGGAGGGCATGACAGAAGTGGGCACGGGCAAGCTGTAGGAGGTGGCCAGGCCAGCAGACAGAGAAAGGCTGGGGGGCTTGGCATGGGGCTCTGTGAGCGGGGTGGGGTTGGGGAGGCTGGAGCCCAAGGCGGGTTCGGTGCTGGGGTAGGCCTGTGTCAGGGGAGATATGTAGCTGGTGCCTTGGGGGAGGACACCAACACTGCCCATGGGGGGCTGGTGTGGCAGGGTGCAGTTCTCAGAGCTGCCCTGTAGGGCAGTGGCCTTGAAGCGCTGGACGAGGGGCTGAACGGCCGGGCCTGCGGCTTGTGGCAGCGCTGCAAGGGAAGGCCCGAAGGCATGCGGCAGGTAGGCGGGCTCGGGAGGCAACTTCTCTCCCTCCCCAGATGGCACCGTGCCGGAGACGGCCTCGCAGAGTCCCAGGGGTGTGGCCCCCACGCCTGCTACCCCCACAACGGGTTTGCTGTCCGGCCCGTGGGCGACTGACCCTGGCTCTGGGGAGGTGACAGCACCGTTCTGGACCACATAGGGCAGGGTGTGCACGAAAGAGAGCTGCGGGAACACAGGACTGCTGAGGGCCCCATCGAGGCGGGATGGCTCCTTCTTCAGCGGGATGGGCAGTAGGGGGCGCATGGTGGTAAGGGCTGCTCCGGCCAGCCGTTTAGGAGAGGGGAAGGGCTCCACTTGGTCCTTGCTGCAGTCATCGGAATGGCTGTCTGTATCTGTAGACCGAGAGGAGGAATCAGGTAGACGGAGGGAAACCCCGGTCCCAAGTCAGGCGCGGCTCTTGCGGAATGCACTTTTCCAGGTCACTTCTGCACTGACAGCCACAAAACTAATTAATCATAAGTTAACAAAAAGACCCCCAACATACAGTACCAGTCAAACGTTTGGACACACCTACCCATGGAAAGGTTTATTTGTTCTATTTTTTACTTTTTAGAATAATTATAATGACTATTAAACAAAACTCTAAAATAACATATGGAATTATGCACTGACCGAAAAAGCATTAAACAAAAAAATTATTATTTGTTGGGGGGGTGGGGCTGGATGCAGCTCTGTGGGTTGGGACTCAGAAGGTTGGAGGTTCAGATCCCACGGTCAGCAGAGTGATCCCACTATTGGGCCCTTGAGTAAGACCCCTAAGCCCAATATCTCTAGGGACTGATTGACCTTACTGTCTCCTCTACACCAATTTCAGGAGGTAGCCTCCTGGAATGGTTTTCCAGCTGTCCTGAAGGAAGTCCCACATATATGCTGAGCATGCTGGTTAAACTCCTCCAAAACCATCTCTAATGGGTTTAGGACAGGTGACCAGGTCATGTGATACGACACCTTTGTAGGCGGCTTGACTGGTACTGTACGCGGAGAAAGACTTTATTTAAACAACAGACCGCAGGTGGTTGTTTTAAAGTGTATTTTACAGGGATAGCCCTAATGTGCCGTGTGCTGCACAGATGGCAGGGCTCCCTTTGCTCCTCGAAGCCCGAATGGGGCTCAGGTAGATGGACGTGGCCCAAAGGCCTGCTTCCTCACCCTTGTCCTTTTCGTCCTCGCTCTCCAGGCTCTCCTGTCCGTCGTGTTGTGGGCTGGAGGGTGAGCTGTAGCTCTCAGAGGACGTTTCCCCATATGAATCCTGCCCTGAGCCTACGCCTTGGCGACCATCTGTGGGAACGGGGCGGTGATTCTGCTTTATGCTGCTGGTCCAGTTTAAGCGGACTTTTCCCAAGTGGGTACTGAGCCCGTTTCTGCCCCATAGACACTCAGTCATGATCTAGTCCTCATATCATTATATCTAACACTTCAAAAATATGCTTGTTTATATATGAAGTAACACTCCACTCCGACTGAAGACCTTCATGCAATCTCTGGAGGGGAAAACATGTCCCATGCCAGGGGTGTGTTAGAGCAGAGCTTCCAGGACATGCTGCTGCTGCCTCCAACTCATGCTTACCTTTCCTGGCGGGCTGTCGACCCAGGTGCACTGGAGCGGGCCTCATGATCCCATTGCCAACATAAGCTAGCCTGCCCTCTCCCACCTTCCCCTTCTCCCTGGGATGGCAAAAGGCGGGGGGGGGGGGGGAGCGGTCAGCTCTACATAAACAGGTATAGTCCAGGAGCTCGCTAATGCTAAGGCGAGACCAAGGGTGCCACTACAGATTCTGGGCCCTATGAAAGCATATTATATTGGTCCCCCAACCAAGACCAATTAACCAATTATGTTCCCAATTTTTAAGGGCCCGTTACTCAGTCCAAACTTTCTGCCCCTTTACAGTGCTCTTGGATGCGGCTAATGCTAAGAAGCTAGGAGTACAGGAACAGAAGAAATGAGACTGGTAAATAGGCCTCTATACAAAAATGATAGGCTGTGTCAGATACAGCCTCCCAAAGCACCCTGCCCCCAAACCCAGGTGAACATGTCACCTGTCTGCGGCTGCCGCTCTGGGCTTGCTTTTAGTGCTGGGGGTGGAGCTCCACTTCTGATCACCTGGGTGCTGTTGGAAGGAGGAGGACACAGAGACACCCAGAGGAGATGTGACAGAGCATGACAAGAAGGGCATCGTGCTTTCACCAAGAACTCGGCCATCTGCCTCTTTCGCAGAAACACCTCAGATTCCTAAAATCTGCATCATGGAAAGAGGGCAGGGCTGTGGTATGACTGGCAGAACGTTACGCAAACCGTGGAAAACAAATCGCCGTCGTACCTACTGCACTGCTCACCACAATCCTACCCCCCAAACCCCCACAATGGTATTTTCAGGCCTGGTCTTGTCCAGTTGGACCACTGGAAATGAAAAGGGGCGAGTGCTGTTCAGTCCAACTCAGACAGTGTCAATGACAGAGATGGATATCTAGACGCGGTACACATAACTGTGTGTTCCCCAACTAGAACATGTGCTGTGAACCTTAGAGTATGTTTTCTTGCAAATGGTAAATTTATCCATCTGTCATCAGACTATTGCAGGCCAAGTGCAGCTATGGAACACTCCAATGCTCAAAGAGTTACGGTTTACCCATCTTCTCCTGGTGCGTTCCCTGGGCCCTCTCACCTGCTCTGGCCCAGGGCCACGCTGCTCCAGGGCCGGCTTCAGTGGGTAGCTCTTCCGCCTCCAGTCGGGGGCACCGTTGAGCTCTGAGGGCGTGGCTCTCCGTCCGTCCGCTGGGCAACTCTTGCTACTCTGGCTGCTGCAGAGGAGACAGGAACCGGCTATTAAACCCACAAAAGCCAAGGCTCCATGCCACAGGGGGAAAGGTGCTTACCTAAGGCTTGGACTCTTGGTACCAGGTTTCTTCCGGTGACCAACAACATACTGCTCTAGATCTGAAGAGAAAACACCTGTGAACAGGACCATCAAGGGCAGTGTTTCCCAATCTGATCCACAGGAACCCGCAGACAGTCCATGTTTTTGCTCCCTCCCTGCTCCCAGTAGGGAGCAAAAACAAAAACTGTCTGTGGGTCCTCCAGGACTGGGTTGGGAAACACTGATAAAGGGAGCAAAAAATAAATAAAATGGTAAAAAAGTACAGTTTTTCTTGCAAAATCTGTTCCAAAAACATTTCCCCATCCCCTCCCCTTGACCATTCCTAGTCCCCCCTACTCTGTATAAACAGGACTGCCAAGAGATAATCGCTGTTGCTGATGCAGGACCATTGCTCAGCTGTGGTAGGGCTACCATTATCATCGCAGGGTCTGTCATTAGGCACAATGCGGGCCACATGCAGACAAATTTAGCTGACCAATGTTTGGGAGATCGCCTCTAGAAACAGGCGATGACCCCAGATGACGATGAAGCGGGCCTGTGAGCGGAGGGGTCCATGTCCGGGGTGAGCACCGCACGCACCTTCCTCCTGGCTGGAAGCCTCAGAGCAGTCCTCCGCAAAGGGCTTTCCCAGGGCTTTGGGGCTACCTGTACAGGATGAATGAAAAAGACATGTTACACTACCCCCCTGTCTGGATTTGCCCTACATACACCCCTTCCCATATATAGGGTACACAGGCAGTGCTTGGAAAATAACCAACAAGAGTCCATAAAGGCAGTTCAGGGAACATCTGATCGAGGGTGTACATAATTGAGAAGCCCACAAAAAAACCTCACACAGCCACAAGGGTGTTTCCAGCACCAACTCAGACTAATCCCTCAGTCCCTGAAGTGTTTGTCCAGGTAATGTTACAGCAAACAGGGGGACAATCTCTCTGTAAGGAGGAGGAGGGAGCAGTACGCTGATGCTTCAGCACCATGGGAACGAGGGGCAATGACATCATGATGTGATTAGACTCGATTTCAGTAAAGGACATCTAGTTCTAGGAGATGCAGATGAGTTTGCCATGTAATAGGTTGGTGCCTTTTTACAATAATGCTACCCATATAAAGGGTTTATGAATGGTTTATAATCTGGTTATTAATTAGGTTGTAACATTTTCTTAATTATTAATAGACAATTTTAATGTGCACACACACACACAGTTCAGATCAAAGCTTGGGGTGTGAATGCAGGGGCAGACATTTATCTGGTTCCCCCGGAATAATTTGGGGGAAGGGGGGTCAAAGGCCTTGCTTAAGGGCCTGTTTGCATCCTTGGGCAAGGCCCTGAACCCCCACTAGATATTACGTCCATATCTCACCATAAATTCATTATAGTTTCAACTCAAAGTTGAATTACTTAGTATCTAAATATTAAGCGGCCAGATTCATTTGAAAATAACTTTAAAAGGCCATATTTCACAATAAGGAACTGAAATGCTTATTTAACCCCTTAAAATCAGAGGCTCTTTCAGCATTTACCACAGAGGTGTGACTGCCCCTCTGCTCGCCCCTTTCCACTACCTGGTGTGATGACAGAACCCACTGATTCTGGCGTGTGCTCAATGCCAGTTTTCCGACATGTGATCGGTTGACGGTTTGGCCAGGGGAGCCCGGAGGAAGGAGAATCTCGAGTACCTCTTTTAAATGGAAATCACTGCACTGTGAAACTACTGCATGCTGAACTGTATCTGTGTTCAAACATATTCAGTGACACCAGATAACCACAGTGTGGTAACTTGTTGTGCAGTACATTTGACGGTAACTTATTTCGTTTGATACAGTGGCCTGCTATATTGTGAGATATTTAAACAGCAGAATCAATTTGTGGATAAGCAGCCTTTAAACGTCCACATATTTCCAGTCGTGCGCTTTGATCTTTGGTTATTGTGAAAACTTTCGGAATTGTAAATATGCAGCTATGGATTCACTAATAGGGACTTAGACTTGAAATTAACCAAAATCTGCACTCTCATTACCCAAAGTATAGTCATTTTATTTCAAATTGTCTGTAAGAGTTCAGTCTGTGTGTGTGTATATGTGTGTGTGTGTGTGTGTGCATGCTTTGAAAGACTGAAAGTTCAAGTACACTACGAGAGAAATAAGGGAGATATTGTGAATGGACAAACAGAAGCACGGAGTAACAATAGCAAGAACAACCGAATGCCCATCCTTTCACAATACAGCCGCAGAGCCCAACAGTCTACCCTTCTAACAGACATTCTAAAGGACAGATTTGGTCCACCGGAATGACCTATCGGCTACTGCACTTGCTTTACCATCCCATAAGGCACAAAAAGCGGGAATGCCGAAAAGGCTTTGTCCTCGTGACCCAAGTAAGACAGCAGAAGTGAGACTGGGACGAGAATCGGCCTGTGACTGGATGGGAGGGGCAGAATCTGGTATAACCTAATGATGATGGATAGTACGGATAGTACACTTTTGGGAGCCAAAGTGAGGGAAAAGGAGCCGACCTTCACAGTTCACCTGCTGTGTCCTGCTGCCTCCTTCTTCCAACGATCTCTGTAGAATAAAATCTATGTTTCTTTGGCTTCACTAACTCTAAATTGCCTATCATCACTACTGATCCAGTTCCTGCTTTTATCTAGTATATAGACGAACCCCTCTTCTTAGAATGGTCCATGAGCTGTCAAACCTCCATCGCTGCCACCCGTGTCTCAGACAGAGGCGCGAGCTGATCAGTTACCCATGCCGTCGTTTTAATGACGACGACGATGATGTACAGATACAGGTACATAGAGATTCCTTTTGTTTTCACATATCCCATCTTGTTCCTCCATAAGACACACACAGATGCATGTGAAAGCATCACAACACAGGCTAAGGAAATTTACCCAGAGGTGTATTTGGCTTTAAAGGCCTTGCTCAATGACCCCACAATGATATGATTATTTTTTCTGGCATAGGATTCGAACCAGCGACCTTCTGAACACAGGTATTGTCTTTGATCCAGGTTCTATTTAAAGTCCTCACTTGGCCTTCACTTCAAGAGGGTTGCTGGGCATGCTTGTAAATAAAAACTACCTGGTCCAACCATCTTCTTGCCAAAAGCAACTTCCATACATCCTTGTGTGCCCTGCCTGATCAGGGGTGCCCTGCCACATTGCTGCCTGCTGCTTTGGGATCAGCAGTGCCTCAGAGCTGCTCCTGTACCTGATCATCTCAGCCGCACTCCTGTTTACCCGACACCAGTCAGCGAATAAACTCCCAGTCAGTCCCAGCATCCCTGGCATGCGACTAAAGCACTTATGGCACCATAGAAACACAGCGTCCAGCAATTGCAACACACTGAAATTGCCCCTTTTCTAACAAAACATTTAGTGTTTCATTTAGCTCTTAGTTCCATTAGATTCTGTTATCAATATTCACAAAGTTTTATCTTTACTGCAGATTTTATAAGCATGAAGAGACTAAAATAGAAATAACAAATACAATGACCAGGCTCTATACAAAATCATTCATAACAAGAAAGAATGCATGCTTTCCAAATGGTCCCTCTCCATCTCCAGCAACAGTGTACTATAACATCCGTAAATTCTGTGAACACTGTGTTGCTAACCATAAAGACGTGATGCAGACTTCAGCTGACAGATTTTCCGCAGGCTATTATGGCTCAGAGGACCTCAAAGGACTCTTGCTCAATCATATATTTGACTGACAAAATTTATAAGATAAGCAATAATGTTTCAGTTCAAATGGTACAAGACAACACAACTATATTCTGCCATTACAGTACACAGTCCCACCATCATTTGAAATTCATGAGGAAAACGTTTATAGAATATTTCCACTGCTAGCAAGCAGAAAATAATGGATAAAATCATTGATAAAATCATTACCCTTAAAAGTGGGAATTTTTTTACTGCAGCTCAGCTGTAAAAAACCAAAATGCAGTTTGGATACTCACTTGGGGTCACATGGAGACAACTACATATAGAAATATGGGGTTACATAAAAAAACCGTTCATATAACATGATACAAAAAAACAAAAATAAATTATGGAACAGCTGCCTGATTTTGGGCTGACATTCACTGGCATGTAAACACAGACACATCACGGCAGACCCTTGCCTTGGACCACAGGTCAGACAGCCCAGATACAGTTCAGTATAATCTGTGAGTGTCAGATCACTCTGACCCAGGTCTAGGGAATAATATGCACACCACACTTACCAAAAGTCACGTTGCTGTTCCGCAAGCTTATAGCACCACAACACAAGGCTACAAACAACCGAGTAGAACAGCCCTAAGCAAGATTCGATTAACCTGATTGTTGTTTGTCATCTTCCGTCCCATTGTGACAATCTGATACAATAAGGGGGCCCCCTGGTGGCTGCTGGGCCATAAGCAGCTGACAAGTTTGCTCATGCCTTGGACTGGCCCTGAGAACAGAGCCAGTCACAGCTCTCACAGCACCTGACTTACAGCGGCTGCAGCTGGATCCAGAGGAATCCGACAAGAAGAAGCCGCAGACCGTCCCGGTCTGCCGGAAAGCTGGCGGCGCGGATAGGAACTTCTCCCTGTCAGGGGAAGGGGGGGGGATTATAGAATCAGGAGCAAAACTTTCTACTCACTGTTAAACTCATGCATTTTCAGCCCTGACAGTGGCAGGTCATTCAATATGTAATATCTGTGGCATGACTGATGTCTGAGTAACTATCATTCGGGAGATTTCCAATGGGGGGTGGGGAGGGGGCACTGGTAAAGTGGGCAGAATTCTCACATTTAAAAAAAGAGAAAATCAGGAAATGTAATCCCAAAGGTAAAAACTTCATCGTTGCCGACCTAAATAATATAGGCTTTTCTGGATCGCTGTTGTGTTCTAAGTGAGCTTTCCCTTCGCAGCCGGTCAGAAAAGTTGAGCACATCTCTTTACTGTTCAAGGGGAAAAAAACAGCATGCAGTCTCGGCCTTATCAACAACGCTGACGACGGGATGGACTGACATCCACATAAAAAAAGAAACAGGAAAGAAGGCATGATGAAAAGCAGAGTAAGCCTTTGCTTTGCATTTGATTAGCATTTCGATATCCTCATCTCCTCCCCCTCCATCTTCCTTAAACACTTATCCAGTATAGCTTCCCACGCCCCCAAAACTAAAACTGGAGCCAATTTAAAATGCAAAAATAGGGTGGAGGGAGGGGCACATTGCAGTGACAAAGATCGGAGGACTTTGCACACAGGTCAGGCTGGACAACAGCTTCCTGAAGCAGATCACAAAGCACACATCAGTGCGTATGTGTCCTTATTGTTCAACTGTGGCCCAAACAGCGCTGCTTGTTATGCTGAAAGTGCAGGTCAGCAGGACTTTAAAAAAAAAACAAAAAACAAAATCAGGCCCACAACAGGGGGCGCCATTTTCCTTTAAATGGTAGGGCAAACCACATGCACGATTAAAACACATTAACTAAATGCTCAGGGAACCACGTACAAAGCGACTAATGAGAGGGATTCCCCTTCTGGCCCCTAAAACAACAGGGTTCTTTCTATTCCTAAAAGTACAAGCAAATAATTAAATTCAAGAAATATGTTCCGAGGGCGGAGTGGCAATGGGGTGTACGTGAATGCTCACTTTAGCGTTCGTTCCAGTTCCCTGCTCTCATACTTGTCTCCCTGGCTTAGTAATCGCACAATACTCTTCTCGAAGCACTCTGTGGCAAATTCCTTTGGAAGCTGCACGAAAGACAAAAACATCAGGATATAGTATGGATGATTTGCTTTACAAAAAACTATGGTAGACAAAGACAAAAAATTTCAGTTCATATTAAATGTACAAGTACACAGCAACTTCATTTAAGACACCACAGTAAGATACACACCCTCTACACATGGTTTGTGGGTCTTCAGTCAAAACTTGTGAAACCTACCTTCAACAAAAATTCCTCCAGATCATGGTGCGTCTTCATCACACTACTTGACGAAGAATCTGACCATTTCACCTGAAACGAAGCAGGAGGGTGCTTTGTTAACGTCTTACACAGAAATCTGAGCTCCAGTCCAAATGAATGCATTTCTCAAAAAGGGGATAAGGCACACATTTGGCTCTCTGCCCAAATCCTGACCTTCAAATGGCCAGGAAATACTGTACATTAATACACTGGATAACAACATAGAAACAGGTGACATATTCCATGGAAAAGAAGCAGAAAATAACCACAACATGTGATAGATTGAAGCAGTATTGACTCAAGCAAAACCTGTTTAAGCCTAGACATGACCGTGAATAAAGCAAAAAACAAAAGGAGAAAAAGATGAAAAACGACAAGTTTAAGGAAATGTTTTAAATACAAATTGTTATTGACAAACCATGACTATTTCAGCTCAACAAATTCAATTTCTGCCACTTTCACCGATTCAGTTGACTATTTCCAGCAACAACAGAGAACAGATCCTTCAGAACAGCACTTTTTTCCCTAGACCCTGAACCTTCCAGTTTCACATTCTCTAACACAAAACCGGAAGCTCTGCTAAGGACGAAAACCACGGCGCTGACAGAACAATAACGTTAAATTCTGGGATGAAAGAGGACGGACAGACATGGGAGCGTGTGTGTGAGTGAGTGAGCCCAGATAGACAGTGGAGAGCAGTGAGATCCTACTTCTGCCACTCTGACCCATTCCCAGTGTGCTGCTGTAAACAAGGGAAAGGAGATTGGGGGGGTCGGGGGGTGCCGGTCATACACCAACATGGGCCAGCTGGGGGTGGGGAGCAGATGAGTCACAGGGAAGCCTCCCGCCCCCCCAGACCCTGAAATCTGTAGTCATTTAGCAGACTGCCACGACGCAGACTGAGCAGAACGAGATCCTGCTGGGATGGTCCTCCAGAAAAAATAAGCACTTAAAGTCACCAGAGCTGTGCGTCTCCCTGTGCGATAAAGGACTCGAATCAATGAGGAAACTGGGGGGCTTTTCTAAGGGGCTAAGTAAGGTAACGCTCAATACACTCCTGACAGACAGGGGAGAGCTTTATCCAAGGAGGACCAAACGGCATCTACAGATCAATTTTAATTGCTTGGTCTTTTTCTTGATTCTATGATATAACCCCCCCCCCCCCATCCTCCAATGAAGCCAACACACCATATTTCAACAGGACATGTGTAATCAATATGCCGGGAAACAGGACCGCACACTGACCCCGTTGACATTAGATGCAACAGGAGTTTAAAAGCTCAGAAGTCGGCAGTTTTCAAATGGTATTATTGAAAGCTAGTATTCATTGGAGAATTGTTTTGGCTAGACAATGGTCTAGTACTCAGTTTCGTACACATTTGCAGCTCATCTCACAGATATTAAGTTATTCTTTTATTAGTTTCCCATAGATCTTGGAAAATCATAATTTGTTGATTACATAAATGAATTCCTATGATTAAAAGAAATGACATGCTGAATATGAGAAGTCAAATCAGATTTTAAGTGTCATATTCATTAGCCACAGTATTAATATTCCTTCAATAGTCTGTCACTCACTAGGCTCTCAAGAGAAAACAGAACTCGCAGGGCACCTGCTGCAGTGGTTTATGACATAGGTCCATTGCTAAATCCATCGTTTTATTTCACCCTTCCTTTAGTCCACTTGCTATTGGTCATTTGTAAAGAGTGTTGGAATTATATGAATCAGAAGCTCATTTAAATGTTGCATTGCGTTTCTGTGGCAGTTTCATGAATACCAACAAAACTAAGTAGCTGTGAAGAGGACAGGTACAGTAATGATCATGAATGATCTTTTTGTACAGTGTCAACATCTTTCTATAATTTTGTTCAGGCCATCAGACTCTCAAAGCTTCTGGGGAAATAACTTTCTCCCATGACATCTTCAGGTTCAGATAATTAATGTGACATATCCAGACATTTAAGACAATCTGATGAAAAAGTAATAGGTAAATGAAAGACAACTACAAAAGACTTGCGCTTGTTTCTGTAGCAAACTCTGGCAATGCGCTAAGAGGTGTCCTGAAAAACGGGTTCAGAGCCAAGAGGGGCATGCAACTGTTTACAAGGCA
Source organism: Isichthys henryi (assembly GCA_026776945.1). Classification (NCBI taxonomy): domain Eukaryota; kingdom Metazoa; phylum Chordata; class Actinopteri; order Osteoglossiformes; family Mormyridae; genus Isichthys; species Isichthys henryi. Next base: position 12,532,167 of record JAODJX010000035.1, on the reverse strand, counting down.
CCTGCGACCCAGCTGATCATGAGGGAAGCTTTGTAGCATATTCCACCCTGTACTGAACCCTGAGGTCTTCTTACCAGGGATTTAACCTGCAGCTGATGGTGCTTTCTCACATAGGTGTTTGCTCGTGAACTCAGTAATTGAAGTGACACAACCTGACAGGTTATATTTTGAGATATTTATGCAAGCTTTAACAAACTAATTTTAGAATTATTTCTTTTGACAAATCTGTGCAAAGACTATAATAAAAAACATGGCATATTCAGATATTTGGCTCTTTTCTTGAGACACGCCAAATGACACATACGCACAGAAGGTATGAACATCATTTTTTAATGGAATTATGTTAGGACAGTAAGGTTTGCTCTTATTTCTCTGACAAAATTGCCTGCTAGGCTAAATATTTACAGGGATTTATGAATTCTTGGACAAATGGCTCATTCGTCATCAGCTAAATCAAGTTGCTAAAGGCAGCTGTAGACCTAATGGCTCTTCCAGATGTTTACATCCTTACAATGAAGGCATTTAATCTCTTAACAGCCATTCAAGGTAGAATGTTCCAGAGTGCACATTCCTAGTGAATGGGGATACAAAATATGCTCCAAGTCCCAGAACATTCACAAAAATGGTAAAGACTTATATTTGCATAAATTAATTCCATAGATATTAAGCCAGACATTAATGTTTGTATGGAACAATCAGGACAATCAATAAAACAGATCAGTGCAGAGTTTAAATCTGCTCTACTTTATCACTTAACCACAACCACAGAAAGAATTTAAAATCTGCAGTTACTCATTTTTTATAGCGTTTAACTTTAGTAAGATATTTCATATTTTTATGTTGTGTGGATCTACCAGGACTTCATAGTAATTTACCTTATCTAGTTTAGCCTTTATCATTCACCAGCACTATGTATTTATGAAAAAGCAAGGACTGAAAACAAAGGATATTAACACTGTCATGACGGTATTTTACTGGGACAGAAAAATCATTGCAATACAATTTACAATTTTTGGATTTAAAAGGAGACACTGGCTGACTAATTAAAACAATATTGCAATAAAACAATATGTGAATGGCGCAAAGAATTAAAAAGTGATTTTACCAAACATTTACAATTCTTGATAATATTGCAATTCACAGAACACTTACACAGAACCCACTGAGCAGTACGGCAAATTAAACGAAGCGCTTGTATTGAGCATTGTTACGGTAAGTACGTTCACTTTCAATTTGACAGGCCTATGTGACGTGCTGAAAAATGACTCCAGCTGTGTGGACAAAGTTCAAAATTTAAACGCTTGGCAATTGACCACAGGCAATTACCGGAACGAGGGGGTGGGGCCAAATAGCAAAAACTGAATGAGGAAGAACAAGTGACGGCTTTCATTTGGGAAATGCTTTATTTTCGCCATCTTGAACACTAATAACATTTCTGCCGCATTATCTGTTCCTCTGTTTGGGATGCAGGAGGCCCAGCTCATATGTTTGGACCAGGGTGGGGTCAGTGACCCCTCTGTCACCGGGAGTCTAAAAGCTGCTTGCCAATTCTCTGCCAATGCCCATCCTCCTGGGAAAGAGCCCACTTCCCATTTTGTGTAGGCTACTTTGGGCACAGCAGCACAGCTTGCCAGGCCGAACGAAGGCCAGGACCCGGTGTCAACTCACCCAACTGTTTTTGACTTTCACCCTCCAGATCTTCCAGCGTGACAGGATTAGGGGGGAAAGCAAATTGTACCCTGCACAGTTTGAGCCTGATATTTCCAAAAGCAAAGCATTACACTGCTCTTGGTCATTCAGCAGAACCTCTGCCAGGCCATCCTGTTTAATGTCAAGGCCCATATCTGGCCTCTGTCAGCTTCATCTTCAGCGTTCAGCACATTCAGCGTTAAAACAGGTACTTCCTTGCCTACATGATTGCATCATGTTAGCAGGGAACATACAATTCCGAGACTGTAGTTCATCAGTTTCTTTAATAATTAAAACTATACTCCATTTCCTCTTTATACATTTTTCAGTCACGATGAAGAGTGAGTCAAAGCAAGCTGACCAAAAAAAAAAAAAAAAAGAACTCAGCCTGGAAGCCAAAACCAAAGATATGTAGAAGAGGAAGAAGAGGCAATTGCAAGTGAGTAAAGTAAAGGCCTGATATAAGGTACATTACAGTTTTAAGCCAGAGTCCTGAAATGGGAGCATACACAAAAAAGTTCATCAAGATAACGGGTCACATGCTGCATAAAAATGCCACATAATATTTAATGTGTTACTAAAATAGGGCATGAGTTTGCTGTGCAGAGCAGCATTTCATACTGAAAAATTCAATCCCCACTTCGAACATTTAGAACACAAATTAAGATGTATATAATTTCAGCTTATCAGAACAATGACGTGCACAAGTTTGTAGCCTAATTCAAGCAGGGAGATGGAAACACCAATTGAAAGGAAAGTCTTCCACTGATATTTTTCCATCCACACCAACGCTAAAAGTTTTGCAAGTGTGGCACAGAAAGGCTGGATTTATTTTTAAAGCTTCATTCCAAAAGGATCTTTGTATTTCACAACTTTAAAATATTTGATTGGGAGGCAGCAGTGTTGTAACTGGGAAAGTTTGGTATAACAGCAAGCACAAGAGACAACGAAATGGGGATAATATTTATGGAAAGCAAATAGTAACACATTTAGCGACTGGCACAAAAGATGTGTTGATTATATCAATGCATGCAATAAAGGTGGAAATAGAATTTTAAATATAGGTGAAAGAACTAATTCCTAATGTCAAAAAAAGCCACAATGCAGTAAAGCAAAACGTGAAAAGTTATCCACATCCATACCACATACGGCTAAATTTCTCTTTTACAAATTTAGTTTTAAAAGGAATTATAGAACCATCAGGCCTCTTATACAATGCAAATTACCAAATGTTACAGCAGTTTTCGCCATGCTGTACACAGAACTTCCAATAATTATACACAAAATATAACGCTGGTTGTAAACACAGTTAGACAGTTGCTTGCATAAGTATCCAAACCCTCCCAAGGTGGCACATATTTACAAGGTAATGTTTAGCAGCATGTAGAAAATGTTCAACAGATGTTTTGCTGATGTGTACATAACATAAGAGATAAAGTAAGATATGCTGATTGCTCAAGTATTCACTGGACACCCAACAGACCTTTAGCCTCATTTTACCACACATGCTTATGGCTGTCTGCTTGCTGACTCCCTACTCCTTCCTGGTGAGGATTTGGCCAGTGTAAGTTTCTAATAGTTCACTGTAAAAGCCAATTGATTCTAGTAGAAAGCAGCATGTGACAACTACACTGCACTGCGAAACATCACTGCAAAACGCTCACACAATAGTCATGTTAATGGAGAGGTGAACCAACAAAGGAGTTGATAAAGAACACAATAATATAGCATATTCAATACATCTGGCAGAGTGAGATTATTTCAAGTCCCCCAACTCTGCTTGATTGACACAGATTACCTTCCTGGGCACAACAAGCTTCAGGATAGTGTTGAATCGGATGACCTACAGTAAGCGTCCTGTCAGTTGGTGTCGCCTGCTGCTGGTACCACCAAGTGCCTGCATTCCACAGTCCTGTGGAAGGCAATCTTGGTCGCAAGCCGTGACCACCTGTCATGGGCATTGTTATGATGCAAATGTAGTAATGTCTAGGTAGCTACCAAATAAATGCAATGAATTCTGGTATATACTTTTCTGCAATCATCTTACACAATGCTACTGATTACAAGTGACACTTCGCCAATGCCTTGGGAAACCCCCTAAAAACGCCCATTTGCCTCAGACTCCAGTGCTATTTCTCATTACACGCACGCCCTGCTAAACATTGACCCTCTCTTACATAAGAAATTGTTACTGTTAAAATTCACAAGGAACAAATTATAAACATTCAGATTCATTTCTCAGTCTCAGATCTTAACATGAACATCCCAATGGTGCATGTCCTAAATCCCTATGATAAGCATGGTGTTATGCACACCCATACAAATGTGTAAATTGCTACTAAACCTCACCTTCTCCTTTAAGAACACAATATTTCAACTGAGAAGCTCCCTACAACAGAAAAACAAGCCATGAAGTGTGAAAATCGTTACTGTATTAAAATCATGAAAATAATTTGCATTTGCAGTTTGTATATTATTAGTGAATTATTACAAATTATTATGATTATTATCATACAATAAGAAGACTGCAGTTAACCCTTTAACACAAGCATATTCAATCAGACTTCTGAAGTTCAGGATATGTCTACCTAAGCTCTGAAACACCACATTCATGATATTATCTTGACCAAACACATTTCGATTTTGCGCTTGATGGTGCATCAAAAGCATAGAAAATTATGCTTAGCCTTCCATAACTGAATACTAATCCTCCGCTGAACTGGTATGCAGTACAATTAACTGAAAAGAAAATAACTAGCCGCCTTGTTGCTCTCTGCTAGCTGATAGATCCACAGAGGTCATAAATGTCCATCTGTAATCTAGACAACCATCTGTCCTATCATGAAATTTCTGTATATATTTCTGTATGTAATGATCAATGAGATTTGGTAACTTATAAATTTAAAATATAAATATTAAGAGCATACATTTCACTTTTATTCCCACATGAAACCTAGAGGGACCCATTTTCACAGACAGGAGGTCAGTTGCAATTATAGGGTTGGGAAGAATGATAGAGTATGAAAGGTTCATTAAAGTAGCAGCAGATACTAATTATCTCGATCAGAGGATCACTGCTATGAATAGTGAGGCCAACCAACATTTCACTAAGGCTCAAGGCTGACTTGAAACTAATAATCCAGTTTCAAACACAGCCTTCTTGCCTACACATATATTTATGTTCTAATCCAAAAACACCACACCCTGATCAGAAACGACCAAAGCCTGAGACACAATGTGAGAAATACCCTGTTAACATCCTACTGAACAGCAGACTATTTAGAATGTAGCTGGAGTTGCATCTTCCTAGTAAGATACAAATCGTTTGTATGATGTTGCCCATAGCAACTGCTACTACAGATCATGAGTGCCCTTGTCTATCCTCAGTAATGTGTTTAAGTATTGCTAGGATACTGAAGACTCAGGTATCAAGTTGCTGGCTGAAGAAGCAGCCTTTCTTGCTATCTGAAGTAGCTGTGAGCTAGCCTTTCGAGAAACCTTGGAGCCAGGCAGCTAAATTAGTCCCCAGTCAACTCCTAAAGCGCTAATGAAGGGAACAATGTGGAACCTGTCCCAGCTGGATAGGGGAGGGAACTGGCACCTGAGGACTGTGTTGTCACTGCTGGTTCACAGTCCCGTGGGATGTCCCCCCGCCCACCCCCACCATGAGCAGTGGGCCCACAACATTAATTTCAGATCCAGGGTCGGTTAAGGTCCTAGCAGAATAACTTGTGGAGTTCAGTTTTAGAAATTACACAAAAGCTGCTGCAGTACTTCTCCATCATTTCTTTTTTTTCCAGTGGACTGACTGTATATAAAGTCTGCACTATCCATTTCAACAGAAAAGTTACAGAAAAACCTGCTACTGAAGTTTATGTACTTCTACCTGTTCCCAAACCTGAATATTTATTATCGAGCATTGTGCTAATTCAGATTATCTTTCTCAGGTACATCAGGACACTTTCTGCACTCTGACAGAAGGCCCAAATCCATAGACCTCAATGTACTTGACCATCCGTAGTTCCAGGGTGCCCTGGGGGTCCCGTGGGCCCCAGGCATCACTAGACATCGCCCGGTGGCTGCAGCAGAGTCGGGCGCCTGAGATGCAAGCGGTTTGGCCCCGGCTGCATGGCTGGGCCCAGCCAAGGCGCATACAGGGTGGGGCGGCAGCCTCGAAGCCAGATGGCTATTTTTACTCATGCTCCTGGGGCTGGCCAGGGAATATGGGACTGTGCATTCATCATAAATGGAATGGGGGGTGGGATGGGGGCGATAAATGGAACCAAATTCAGTAACGAGCTTACCAAAACATATTTGCAGCTCCAAAATAAGGAGGTGAAGTGTGCGTAAGAAAGATGCCATTCATAAAGGGCGCAAGTCATCTTGCATAAAGATGCATGCCGAGTTTATAAATAATGCACCACAACGATGCTGACACGGGGTACGGCACCTTTTCGGCTCCCCATGGAGCCCGTTCTGTATTGGTTCGCATGACAACAGCATTACCTTGGGAAAGACAAGAACCAAGTACCTGACGGCTGCCAATGGGTGGGGAGTGACTCGCGGGTGGCTTCCCACACGCAAGCAACTTGTCAAAATGATATGCCCGAAGCTGTGTGGTCACCCCAGAGCAGGGAGGGGGGGCTGCAGCTGTAATGTGATGAGTTAATCACGAGTTGGGCACGCAATGTAAACAATGTACATAAACAGACGGCAGACCAATAATCCGGCAATTTACTTCCACTGGTACAGTGGAAACCACTTATAGTGATCACATCTCTCTGGGTGAAATTAATTACTATAAGCGGATGATTATTATAACCGATTATTATTACCATGTAATTGCTATTTGTATATTTATTATATGAGGTATAAGGTAATAAAATGGACAGCGTCACTATTTAGTAAATTATACTGATGATTTCAAAATACAGTACAGCTGTTTCATACACGTTCCAAATTACGGTACTGTACAAATTACTGAACTGTGTACAATTAAAATACACTATAACAGTGCATTTTCTCATTGTCTCTAAACGCTTACTGTACTCTCACTACATCTCAGTGGGTTATCAAAGTGAACGTCGTTTTAATTATTTCCATATGTTTAAAGAGACCTAAAATGAACACTGGAAGCGGACTACTTGATTACTTTAAGTGAATTATTTAAACAGTATTTGTACAGGAATGATTCTGTCCCAAGCTTTTTGATCCATATAAGCGGTGGATCACTATAATTGTGATCACTATAAGTGGTTTCCACTGTATTTGGTAGTGTCTGACACACTGGGATCATTCTAGTAAGATAATACCAATCTTAAAAACAGATAAATCTGGCAGATTCTGATACCATGCAAAATAATACATCATAACTTAATTAGGGCAACTGCATAAATGGACTTTTCCCATAAGCTCCATTGACTGGCAAGAATAAAGACTGAAAGTGTGCACTGGTCCATGACCTTGCATGAAGAGAATATTCTGGCACAGGGGCCCCAGACAGGGACAAGGGAATCCCCAGCTGAATAGCACTCTCCCACACCAATGGGTATGCACTGCGTAAGCAGGTCTTTCGGTGCCAACCTACATATTACAGACTCGGAGCAAGGCTGCTGTTCAAGCTGCTGCCCTGCTTAACCAGGCCCATTGCTGATCGGAAATACAGCTAGTCCAACTTCGGGTAGCCGGTGCTCTCTGGTTGTGCTCGGAGGAACCAAAAAGCACAAGGGAGGGAGGCTCAGATTTTGTCAAAAGCTGGATGAAGTGGGGCACTGGTGAGCCGACTGGTCCATTTGTAAGCCGGGAATAACAAACGGGATAATCCACCCATACACAGAAAAACCCTGTCCAATAAATGACCAGCAGGCCTTTCTCACAGAACCAACAGCAACAGGCGATACGACTCATGGCTCGTCTCTGCTGAATCCAGTCTGTTTTCCCTGGCTGGTTATGCAAAAATTACAAGTGTACCAAGGATGAATGGGCACCAATAAAGTGGATTTTGCCACAATTCCCTTTGGCAGTGCTAGTTGGAGAGTCAAGTTTCGAAACCATTTTATATTTGCACATTTCTGGCTGCTAAAGTGACAGGTAACTAAATCTATGTAAATTCTTTGACCAGGTTAAGAAGCAATATTATGATGCTAGTGTCAGTTGGTATTTGTTATGGTAACGAGCATTTAAGTTTCTAGCTAAGATAACTTTGTCAGACATTGTTATCTGGCCCTGAACTACTACTATGGTTACAAAATGGAAAGGAAAAAGTTTTATGTAGCATCACATGCAATTACAAGCCAGTATGCATTTCAACAGCCAGATAGCAACACTAGCCCACAGTTCAACAACTTCGAGACCTCTTAGCCAACAAGTCATAAATGCAAAATCCAACATTAAAGATTTAAAATGGAACCACCACAAAGACACAATCCAGAAACAAATCAACAGTAGTCTTTCATCAACCTTCCTCAGCTTCAGCCTGAAATATATATATGAAAGATTTCATAATTTATGGGAAACAGTAGGGTACATATATTTCCTGATACACTCTGAGTTCTTATGGTTGGTCATAACTCCAGTCAGTTCCATGCTGCTACCACACACTCAATAATTAAAGCCAATTATGAGAATATTAACTATTGTGGATCATAGCTATTATTCACCCACATAAAAATATACGAAAGTAAGATGTGCTGTCACCAATAGCAACCAAAATAAAAAATAAAAAAAAATACATAGCTGATTTTATTTATTTTAGTGGCATCTGAGATCATCAGAATTAGTCTGTTACCTTGAGGGAAGTCTGACTATTTAATAGCCTCCTGTCGGCACCCCACATGGATTAACACCTCAAACGCTATGCTCAGAACATGCGGGGGAAATGTGTTTTTCAGCTTTCTGGTTATGATCCACAACTGACATCATTACGTACCATTACTTGAGAACTGTTTTTATCCAAGTAAGATTTCTGAATTATATATTTAACCAAGTCAGTCCTTATATCACAAAGTGAGGAATGAACTCATGAACTGCAGGCAGAAGGAGAAATGGCAGAAAAAAGAGGGAGGGGGAACCCCATCCCAAGAAAAGAAGAGGTCATTACAGCACCCTGTACACCACTGTCTTTGGTGCAGTGTTGTTCTTAAGAGCTTGGGGTCTATGGACCATGGCCTGTCAACTATTCCCTAATAACACCCTGGCCCATATGGAGTAAGAGCACCATCTCATGACTCATCCTTAAATCACCGAATACCAAACCCTGCCGGATATGAGAAGACATGTCTCTGTCACACACACACACACACACACACACACACACCAAAAGTAATACAGCAGTATCAAAACATGCTGGGTGGTGGCGGTGAGGATTCTTAGGTTGGGGGGGTCTTATTTAGATCGCTCTTCCCTTTTCCTGAGGCAGGATGACCACTTACAGAAAAAGCCAAAGGGTCTCATTCCAGAATGTTTACATTTCACCTTCCACAGCAGGAAAGAAGCCAATGGCAACAATATGGTTGCTGTGGCCAGCATGCTGTGGTGTCCTATTTAATGCCTGTGACGGATGAGTGGTACGGCTCGCACTGGATGACACTGGGAAGCTATGAAAAAGCCACATACCTCAAAACTGTACTCCTTGTCAGTCCTGCTCCAAGAGATTCCCTTCAGCAAGATCTTTTCAATATACACAGCTGAAAAGCCACAAAAGCAGAAGAGCTGGATTTGAGCACAAAGTATAGTGACAACTCTGTACTCTAACACAATCCCATAATTTACATTTAGGTGCCACATAAAAATCATACCATTGCCTATTTTATTGCAGAAGTATTATTTACTGAAAGAGCTCCCACTGAGAGAGCTCCCACTGAGATGTGAGAATAGAAGGGCTTCACTAGCTATGCTCTTCAGTTTGGTTAGAGTGATTGTCCAAGTCTTACCTTCCCTCTGAGACTTCTTGGCTGCAGACTGGGTCGAGTGGTGACATTGTACTCTGTTATTTGGGATGCTGTCAGTGCTGGGGGAGAAGTCACCTGTTTGTGGAGTTTTGTTCTACAGCAAGCAGGGAAAAGAACCAAAGATAGAAGAAAATGGAGAGAAATACATGAATTAAAAACACTGGATTTATAAACATTGTTTATAAAATCATAAGCTTGGCTAGAAAACATATTCTAAATCTGAATTAGGGAATGTAACGGTTTCTTGTTGATTTGACATAAAGAAGAATCCCAAAGAGGTCAGCCACATGAAAGACACATGAAAGTAGGGCTGAGTGATATGCGCTAAAAATTATATTATATTTCCAGAGATTTTCACAATATCGATATTTATCATAATATTCAAAAATTTGTATGTGGAAGTAAGTGAAATATGACTGCTACTTCTGAATTTTGCTGATTATGATGATCAAATTATTTTATGGACCGTGTTACACGTATAATGATAAATTATGCCAACAACATCATACCTTGATGGAATTTGTTTTAAAAAATGCATAATTATATTAATTATGCAAGAAAAATTATGTAAGAAAAACAAGTGTTTTGGCTGTACCATGATACAATACTGAAATTGATCATGATATGAAAGTTCATAATCACAATACAATATTTTATCGATATATCGTCCAGCCCTTCCTGAAACTTGTAGCCATCATGCAACAAAAATACTCAAAGATCTTTATAAACACATTCTGATTAAAACCATGTATGCATTTTGTAGCCACAGCAAATAATGGACCTAAATGAAATACCGATTTTATAAACAAATTAATAAATGACATTAACAATGAACAGTCAAGTCTGAAAGAGGGCCACATATTTTGAGCTGCTGCAGCTGGAATACAACCACCAGGAAAGGAGGTGCCACTGTGGAGAAAACTGTCCAAGTTAGGAGGATGGATGGTCTCCATGCAGTTCAGGGAAAGAAGGTGCCCAGTCTGTGCCGAGTGGTAAACCTTTCTGCCAGACACCTGGAGCAGTCATCACAGTGTGAGCTGAAAAGCCATCAGCACACAATGCCTCTGACAAACACCAGAATGCTGGCAATGCCATATGCAAAAGAACATGGCAACATCACATTAGAAAAATAAAGAGTCAATAAACACCAAAATCTGTCTGAAACCCTGTTTCATATACTGATCATTACAGGAAAGTTACCTGGAGCACAAAACACAATAAAGTTCTGAAAATCCTATTTACTTCTGTACTCTTAATGGAAAAATGTCACACATTTTAAAGTGATGGAAAACAGACACTAAACTATTTTTCATGTGTAATACGAGCAAGGCCATAGCACACGAACCTGACATTTTAAGGGAACAACTTTTCCATGGTCATAAAAATTAACTTCTCCCCAGTGAATTAGGATTATATTATTTTTTGGGCATCATCATAACAATTCCAGGGAAAATCTTCCAGTCAAATAATTTAGATGTTTGTGACCCAAACCTTAACATATGGCAAGTAAGCCAAGTTATCGTTAGCTGGGTGAAGGGATGTTATTCTGGTCCTATTTGCTCCTAACTAGTTTATTCAGCAGGACTCAAAAATAATACTCACATTGGTATTTCTCTTTAAAGGAATTACTAACTCAGTGAATGGGGTGTGAGTGTGCCCTGCGATGGGCTGGCCCCCCATCCAGGGTTGTTCCCTGCCTCGTGCCCATTGCTTCCGGCTTCAGGCTCCGGACCCCCCGCGACCCAGTAGGATAAGCGGTTTAGAAAATGGATGGATGGAATTACTAACTCAGGTTCCACAGGTTTTTGGTTTTTTTTGAGGGGGGGGGGGGGGCAATACAGATGACAAAAATGTGCTTTCACAAACTAAAGAGATTTTTAGTACACTGGAGAAGCTCAGCTCCTGGTAATGTAGAGTTTGTTGCATGGTTTACACAGACCCTAGTCCTCCTATAATCGGCTTATTTGCCAGTTGTCAAAACAGCAACACACTGGCCAAGAGCTGCCTTGAATATGGCACGTAATTCTTCATGAGGCTGGCAGGAAAGTGGTGGTGAGGTTTTGCAGATTTGGTTCCATTGTGGTCTTTATAAGAGCTGAAATAGTAATTAGACAGACCACTCTGTGACAGGTTGCTCTCATGAATGTGTTGAGTATATATTACATTCACCCTCAGTTAGAAGCAACCAGGCACAAATCTTGTAGAACTGCATTTTTGACAGATACCAAAAAACCTAACACACATTTCAAACGGAGGAGCTTGGAATTTTGATTTCTGACCAATGGTAGGGAGGGAGACAAATGAACAGACATTTTCCTGCTATTAAGACTTCTCTGCTAGGAAGCTCAAAGAAGCGTCATTCCATGTCAAATCATCACACTTTCAGATCCCATCGTAACAGATTTTAACAAAACCTGGTATGCTGATTTGGTCACATGAGTAACTCATGAAACTGAAATTGGGCATGTCTTGGATCAATACTGATGGAGATTTAAGCGGACACAGTTTTAACTTTTCTTGGGGGGACGACGACGACTATGAAGTTCACTGGCTATATATACATTAATATAAGCTGCACAGAAATTGTCTCCATATTGTTTTAAGGCTATTGTCCAGCTCTATACATTGAATAAATAATGTGCCGTCCCTATATGAATAACTACTGTGAAATAACTGATTAAAATATTAAAAATTCAATAACAAAAAAACCTATTTTTCAAAATTGATAATTTTTTTACTAAAGCTAGCTCATATTGTCATGAACATCTCCAGAAAATTTGGTCTTTGAGTTTTTGCTGAGATATCATTGCTTATGTGAAATGTGTATCGAAACCACAGTTCCTTACAATGTCGTTAGCAGTAGCAGAATAGCAATTAGTGATCAATGCATGGTACAGGGTTATTATTTTTCATGACAACTACAACTATTGCCTGACCTAGCTGTGGAAATATAATTAAAATGAAACCATTTGAAATGAATAAAAAGACAATATTATAAAAAGTAACTGGAAAAAGAATTAATGATAGAATCAGAAGAGTTTATTTTCCTCTTTGGTTTACACTTTTGACTAGACACTGGCCTACTAAAAAGGGTTAGGTTCCAGAACCCGTCGTGAATGAGGAGGATTCGCGGATGTTTGGTAGAATCACTAAAAATGGTAATATGTGCTTATTTCTATAGTTTAAACCCTAAATATGACTCCAGTCATGCTCCCAAAAAACACTTCAATTTATTTTATAAGTTAGCTTAATGCATTACCTTTAAAAAAACAAATGATGTAAAAAAAAAAAAATAGTTCAGTATCGCCTAACGGATATTTGTCACATAGCACATTTACAGTAGAGTATACTAATGTTACCCCTACTAATTCATAGAACACCGCATTGGCTGCCGTTTTCGTTTGGATTCACAGTGAGGTAAAATGAGTAAATGACCGGGACTGTAAACTTATTGACAGAAGTCATATACATAACCAAGGTACAATTCAATAATATACGTAAAGAAAACATGTACATGTTCATCAGAGCCTTTGATGCAGCTATTGTGTCTTTGCTTGAAATTGTCTATGTCCACCCTGTTGCTGTCACAGGTTCCAACTACTAAAAGCACATCCTGATGATCCATAACAAATCTATCAGGATGGCATGGGAATGAATAGGATGGAGATGGTTCATGAGGATGTAAAAAGTTCAGTCTCATCTCTCCAGTGCTGGGCATAGTTTCTTCAACACATCCTAGCCACCAGTTATCATCATATGCAGCCATGACATAACCTTTGATGCTTGCGGTGTCGAGTGATTCCCTCAGTGTGCGCTTATACTGGACTGATTTGCACACCTCACTCACCTCTGATGATTAGCACTAGCCATGTGGGCCTTTTCAATAGCTGGACCAACTTAACAACAAAAACCAATTTTTCTGGAGATCTTCATGATATTATGAGCTAGTTTTAGTAAAGAAATTGATCAATTTTTAAATATATGTTTTTAGTTATAGATTTTTTTTATCTTTTAATCAGTTATTACATAGTAATTATTCAAATAGGGATGATATATTATTTGTTCAATCTATAGAGCTGGACAATAGCTTTAAAACAATATGAGGACCATTTCTGTGCAGCTTATATTAAGGTAAATATAGTCAGTCAAAGTCATAATCCCCCCCAAAAACATGCCCAATTTCAGTTTCATGAGTTACTCATGTGACCAAATCAGCATGCCAAGTTTTCTTAAAATCCGTGACAACGAGTTTCGAAAGTGTGATGATTTGACATGGAATGACCCAGAAGTAATCAAGAGGTGAGTCTAATCCAACACCCTAAAAGGTACCTGGTAGGAATCTGGAGATGTTTGCACTTGAACACATGTGCAGTAAACAGCACAGAATATGACAAAGCAATAATACAAATACTTTCTGGAAACTAAGTGGTCCAGAATTTTACTCAAAATGCCAGAAATGTAATTAAACCACTACCTTTAAGAACATCTATCAGAAAAGACCAGAGTGAACCGACCTACATAAAGGCCATGCAAGAATTAAGCATATTTGAATTTAGGGAGAAAGTTTATGATAGTTGATTGGTTGGCCTGTAGAAGTCCTGTCATCTATTGGCCACTGTACATGTCACAACCAAGATCTTAATTTTGCAAAGAAATGTTTTTTACTCTATTCAAAATGAAAATAATTATACAAAGACAATTCTTTGAGATATGTCGGTAACAGGCTTGAGCTGTCTATCTGAGTTAATTGTTTCTACACCACTTTCTAACTACATACTTCTAAAACAATTGGGCAGGTCTTAATTAGTCACAAACAAGACTGGTAAAGAAACTCCTGCTATTAACATCAACCAAGATGATCCATATTGGTATAACCCTGATATTTACACATTTAGACTAAATTCACACGAAGCAATGTCTGTCAGAGGGGATCAAGTACATTTTCATAAAAATTTAGGCACACTAACATATCAAACCTCACAGTTACACAGTAAAACAACCCCCCTCCCCACCAAAAAAAAATAAATTTACTGCCGTTTTAACTGCTAAAAAGTGTATCTTCATGTGTGCTACCTTACTAAACCTTATAAAATTCTCATTCAGTTGAATGAGCATCCTTGACAGATTTCAGTTGGAAAATTATGTTTAGGTGTTTGTACATAGTTTAAGATATCATCCTGATTGCCAGCATTACAGTTGAACATTAATGACGATCAGTCATTGTAATGTAAGAATTTGTATTGCATTAACAAACACGGACAGTACAGAAACTTTTTGGACTAATATATGAATGATAGTAGTAACTATGCAATTTGCAGCTCCAGTATAGAAAATACCCCAAGCTTTCATAACTGGTGGATTTTATCCATGTTTGGTGTGAATTGTAACTTTTTTTCATAACAAATACATAAGCTAAGAAATATCAGTTGCAGCCAGATTCTTTGCTGCACTAGTACAAATAACCCTGAAGAGCAAAGAAAGATGCAAACAAATCTCTACCAATTATGCATATTCTGCTATTGGGTAATGTTTTTCTAATACATGAGCAATTCATATTCATCTGACTGGGATCGGCTTTAGATAATGGGCATACCATTCTATCCGAATGCCGGATTTCTGGTAAAATACAAATGTTTACTTATGCCCCCGATCTGATAAGCAGATTAATAGTATGCCTAAAATGAGGCATATTGTGACAACCAAAAGTCTGACACGTTTATTAAACATAAAGATATGCACTATTTATACAGATTGCTAACTTTTAAGTGTCACAATATGCCACTAATTAATTTTGTAGAAGTTCTATTAATCCGCTGATCAAATAGTGGCCGTAAGTAAACGTCCGTATAGTACGGAAAAGTAAGCATCTGGACAGATGGTACACCTGTTATCTAAAGCTCTGGTCTCCCACAACTGCCAACGCAATAAAAAAAAAATGCTTAAATGACCATTTATCCATTTCTATCAATACCAATACACAGATTTGAGGGGTTAACAGCAATTAAACTATATAAACATGGCTTTCCAAAATGGTTCTTCCAAACAGAATAGCTTACACAGATGTTTATACATACTCCCCACTCAGTGTAATTATCATATGTACGTCAGTTTGTACAGAATGAAACTTATTCCTGTCTCCAAAGCCCTATAGCACAGATTTACAGTCAATGGATGGAAAAGCCTTCACAGAGGGGGTGTATCCAATGCAAACATCTACACACTGAACTGACTGTGACTTTAGCTTGAGAAGATTAGATGATACAGCAACGAAGGGATTAGTTCCACTTAGAAGAAAGGACTGCTTGTCTGACAACACACAACATGTACCATGTTCATAGTCATTGAAAACGTGTAAAAGCAGGAATGTCATCCTTGCTCCACTTGTTTGACATGCTCAGAGAAGGTATGGAGATTGTAATTAGACTAAAAAAGGTGAGGAAGGTCATGCCTTGAGAAACACAGAAAATAAATGAAAAACACTAAGAAAAGACGATAATCAAATTTAACAAGACTGCTATTCTCTAAGTTAAATTAAGGTTAAAAGTCCTCAGCGGAGTGAACAGCCACTGCTAGTCTGTTCTTTCGTTAATATTTCAGAGTGCATTTAATTCTCATGCCAAAACAAATCTGTTGGCAATCGGATGTAAAATGAGAAGGATTGCCCACTGAATAAACCAAGTTTATTTAGCAGTTGTACAACTAAAGAAGCTGCCACTAGCTTGTGCATGTGTCAATAAGAAAAACCAAGGCATTATCAAGTGAGAAGACCAAGGAAAAATACAAAAAGTTTAAAAATATTTTTATGGATTTATGGGTTTCTGCTGATGAGGTTTGAAAACTACCATGTGGTAAGTTTGTCAATTAAAGAACATGCCAGATGGAAGCCAATATTTGTTATTTAAGAAAGCAACTAATAAATGATGGTATACCATAAATTGAATATCCATATATTCATCATGTATGTCTTGTACATACTTTGGATTTCGCAGAAATGCCTTCCCTTCAGCAAGCAGTGAGAGATGTGCTCCAAGCAAGACCCTGAAGGTCAACGAACGCCAGTGTTCCCCACAACCCACAGCCAAACCAAACATGAGCCAGGGAATAGAGCATCTGATGTACAAGAATTCCATAGAGTGCATCAGATTTTTAGGCACTGCTACTCTGGCTCGCAAAACATTTCCCTTCAGCGGAGTTTGTTTACATACACACACATACACACAGACAGACACAAAATCTTCTGTCCCAACACCAGAATATGACCCACTGTGCGACTCCTCAAAACATCATCTATATAACTGGGGTTTCCACTTATTACATTATTTGTTTGACCAGGAAAATCTTTTAAAATGTAGTACTTCCAAATCTACTGCAATCAAAAGGTGTTTTTGGTATGATATGTGTGTCTGCGCAAATTTTGTTGGAAGCTAATTAAAACCATGGAATATATGCTGCAAAACTGGTCCAAATCAGTCATTACGATCACTAAAAAGTGACTTAAAATGTAATCTCCAGAAGGGCTACCACTGCTTTAAGAATGTACACTTCAATTTCAGAAACGCTGACAAAGACACATAAATAAAAGGCAGGAAAATCATTTTCCAGATTTCAACAGGCCATGATTGTGATTCCGTAAAGCCAGGATGGACATGCTCTAGATGGCCTTCTCCGCTGCACAGCTCCGTTCCGCCCCAACCAATTGGGCTGACGGTGATTAGGGGGAGGGGGGGTCTTAAGCATGACGCTAGCGTTACAGCCAGTAGCGGCAGTCCGCTGTCTGACTGACTTGGCTGAGGGGGCTGGGGGATACCCATTTCTGACCCCGCCGGGCACTCCTCCTAGGGGGCTCCCCTTCCCCTCCTCCGCTAACCAGTACCTAGGCGCTGTGCCGTTACATCCCTAAGCAAATTACCCAACCGAGGAACAAAATATAGGAAATAGGAAATTCCTATATTAGCATAAGCGAGAAACTATGCGACTGCACACTTTTATAACCGGGGGCGGTAGTTATCGACAAATTTCACTCCATTTGGGTTGAGACGGCGGCAGCTAACAGATCAGTCATATCTACAAGCCACTTTTCAGAAAATATCTATATTCGCTGGAAATGACCTAGATGGCGATCTGACCGTTATCTCTAAAGACTAAGCTAACTAGCTAGTTAAAATTTCTAGCGTGACCGTCGTCCGCCTTGAAGCTGGCTAACTACCCAGAACATTCAGCTGAAAGGGGTTTTTCCCAGAAATTTAAATCTACACCATTTTGTCTTATTCGGAGCGGTTCGTACCGTATGTGTACAGAGAGGACCAGACGGAGCCGGTTCTGGACAGCAGACACGAAGGATAGCTGGCCGGCTAACGGATCAACCACGAGCTGCTCGCGGACTCGGAGGTTTTTACTAACCTGCTCGCGAGCTCGCCGGCTGACGTCAACCGCGTAACCCGAACCACAGAAACCAGCAAAGCGCTGTTGTTACATACTAGTCGTTTTCAAACGACACCAGAATATATTTCTTCCATCATCTCGACGTTCACGTGTCAAATGGGGGCAATTAATAAACAAGAACCGCTAGTCAGCGACCCGCTCGCCACCCCCAAACGGCACGGGTCGGTCGGTTACCGGGTTGTCGGCGCCGCGTCGTCGTAGTTGCTCCTCTTCTCTCATCGCCAACTCCACTTTTTCCAGTTGGACCCGGACGGTCTCCCTCTGGTGAAAAGGGAACGCCGGGTGCAGGGAGGCCATGGTGAAGAGCAGCGCGAACTGCTCCAGCAGCCCTGCCCCCGCCTCTGATAGAGGCCCCGCTAACCTCTCCGACTTCCCCGGCTCGTCCGCATCCTCACAGGAAGGATGGAGCCGGGGGTGCCGCGGGTCCCGATAGGAAGACGCGGGGAAGCCGTGGTTTCTAAAGTACAAGGCGGGGTCCGCGTGGCTCAGGATGCGAAACAGTATTCCAGCACATTCCCGGTTCTCGGAGCCCAAGAGGGACAGGCAGACGAGCAGCCTGGACCTGACCACCGGGTCAGCAACGTCCGTCAGCAGGCCCAGCTCGCTCGGACTGTTCGCCTTCATTTCGAAGTCTCGCAGTACGTGGAAGTCCTTTCTCGCCAAGTCCTCCAAGCAGGAGCCGAGGAAGCGCAGCTCCAGCGGCTGACACATATGGAGCAGCCCGCACATGAACTCGATTCGCTTGGCCGGATTCAGGTGCAAGCCGAACCACTCGAACACAGCCTCCTTATTCAAGCGGAGGGGGCACCCCAGCCGCCTAGGGGAATTCTCTGTTACACCGGTAGTCGACTGATCCACAGAGCCGGGGCTATGAAGACTGGGGTCGGCGTAGTCCTGCTCGTCTTCGGCCGTCTCGTTGCCTCCTTCCTCCGCCGTTCTCATGGGCAGCCTCATCTTAAGCATTATTGGCTCTGCGGGAACGACGGTAAAGCGACAATCAGGGTTGGAGACGCATCGTTTGCTCCTTTTACCGGGTGCTTGTAGACGCAGAACTGATCAGACAGTTTCATGCAGTATTTTTTTACTTAGTGCTATTTCCCCCCCCCCGGTGATCACAGTGACACTCGGCGTTATGGCTGTAGTACACTCGATCGCCGTAGCCTGCGCTCTGGGTTCCTGTCAATCACAAGAAGCCCCGCCCCCCGCCCCATTTGAATCGCTGGGTCCTAAACTACAATCCGGCCTGTCTTTTTCTCTGGGAAAAGAGGCACATTTTCCATTAATACACATCCACACATTTAATCACATATATTCACGAAGGTTTATTTTAACATGCTAATCCGTTATAATTCATTGAAGCGCTGGAGCACACACAGATGTTTTAAATAGGCAGTGCTCTGTTGGAACCGTTAATCAGCCACATGGGCATTTTATGTATTTTAATCACATAGCCATTTTTAGGAACAACGTTTTTAGGCTAAAGATCTGAAATCATTCATATTTATAAACCGGAACACATTTCAAACACGGGAAACACTGCCATCAGCTGGCGATAGTAGTACATACTACTATTTCGGTGTGACAACATTTTTAATCATTGCACAAACAAATCAAACCCCATACACTTTTGAATAAACTTTAGTTCAGTGAGTCAACTGTGCCGCATTTCTTACTGTAACAATTGTATGAACATATATGTTGTTATATACTTAACCAATCTCTAAGTAAAAAAAAGAGAATGAACCTGTTTAGTACCAGACCATGAGCGAGCCTGAAGCCTATTCTAGGCAGTATAGAAACACCCGGAATAGGATATCAGTGTCTTGCAGATATTGCACACATTATCACACATGCTCATGATGTGGACAGTTTAGGATGTTGGACTGCAGGAGGATGCTGGAATACCCAGAAGAAAACCCACAACATGTGCAGTCTCTGCAAACACAGAGCACAAGTGGGGTTCACCTTCCCAGTGCTGGGCGTGTGAGGCACCAGTGCCACCCTGTGAGCCACTGTAGTACTCCAACGTTCTGCAATCGGTATAAATACCACAATGACTAAAAAAAAAAAATCTGTTTTTTTTTTTTTCTAATATCTGTAAATCCCCTTTATCTAATGCATAATCTAGGGGGCTGGAGATAATAATAATTCATTTCTCAAATTCAGTATATTGAATGTTCAGCAATAAAGCACTTTCAGAATGTTTTTTTGCTGTTGTTGAAAATATGGAGTGGCCACAATTATCAGTTATCAGTATGTCTACTAGAACTATGTAACATAAAATTCCTAGCAACAGATTATAATAAAAAAATAACATTATCAATCAAGAGTTGAGCAGAATGACCTTACATCCATGTGTATAACTGGCCACTGTTGTTTAGTCAAACAAAGAAAAAACACACTCCTTTACACTTACAGTAGTAATACAAACCGGATTCCAAAAAAGTTGGGACACTATACAAATCGTGAATAAAAACTGAATGCAATGATGTGGAG
>JAODJX010000035.1:12451275-12485019 GCA_026776945.1 Isichthys henryi | reverse complement strand
TGCCCATTGCTTCTGGGATAGGCTCCGGACCCCCCGCGACCCAATAGGATAAGCGGTTTGGAAAATGGATGGATGGATGGATAATTAAATGGGCTAACTTGGATTTGCTTATCAATGAATTACATTAAACGATGAGCAGAGAATAAATTGAATTTGTCCATTCTGAAATTAACCAATGGGCTGTTTTAATCTAATTTATCAATTAATTACATTTTAATGTCATAGAAAAATGATGTTGAATGGTAGCGATTAACTGTTTGTTTTAAGACAGGGATGTCAAAATCCTGTCCTGAGGGTCCAGAGCTCTGTGAAGCTTAGTTCTTTCCCTGTTCCCCTACAAATGATTCGGCTCAAGAGCTGTGTGGTAATTAGCATAAGCAGTTGCAAGGAGGTAAATCAGGTGTCTTAAGTGAGGGGAAACCCAAAAATGTGAAGGGCTCCGCCCCCCCAGGACTGGTGTTTGACACCCCTGTTTTAAGAGAATGGGAATACTTTAAGTCAAAAACCTTAAGCCTCTTTAAACTTGCTTGGAGTAATTTGGTGGAGTGGTGTGTGATTTAGTATTAAGTTAATTCCGAGCTCCAGGATGTTTCAGCTTACTGGAAAGTAGGTGTTGCTGCCAATGGTGTCTTACAGCCGCTGTTAATGAATTCTTGCTGCTAACTGCGCAAGAGAAACGCCCGTGACCCACCATGTCACCCCACTGTCTGATCATTCCTTATTATTTCCCCCAGTGAGTATCTAGCTAACACAAGAATTCTGGTAGCTTTAAAAAGCATTAGCGTAGGACAGTGGTGCTATTATACTGATTGATTTGTTCATGGTGAGTAGCAGTATTAATTAAGCAGAAAGACAGTAATAAACTACAGTCTGATATTCCAGTCGCTTAGGTTGGTGCTCATCTTTTACTGCATACCGCATATATAAGTACTCTGCAAAAGTCTTAGGCAGTCAAGGAAAGTTTTAAAGCTATTTATCTGGGCAGGAAGTGTGTATTTGCTCAGAACACAAAACACATTTTAACATTAAAACATATGGGAAAAAAAACACAATTAATACTCACCAGAATTTCTTCTGTTTTCCAATAAGTCAGAGAGGTATTGATTAGCCATATGAGGTGAGCTAGTGGTGAAGTCAGCAGGGTGTATCGGATGATTATTGTAAATATTCGGGTGACTTTAGGAGAGGTTTTGAAATGGTTAAACCAACACACTTTTACAGGCACAATATCATAGTTTTACATAAACTTTAAGATCGTTTGACTGCCTAAGACTCTTGCACAGTATTGTATAAATCTGTAGGAGCCATGTTTGTGGGTCATATGACACGTCACATGGGTGGGGTAAAGGGTCAATTACATTCACAGTTCATTATTGGGGTAGAGGTGAGCAGGAATTTGAACCTTTCTTGTTAACAGAAACCATGTTAGATGTGTTAAGTTGGCATGTTTATTCACTTAAACACATGTGGGCATTAGGCTCAGTGCAATAGGTGCACATACTGTATGTGCATATTGGCAATGAAGGACAAAAGAAATGTCAAAGGTTAATAAATTAAGTTATCACTATCAATGAGTAAGTTTCTCCAAACAAGAAAACAGTGGTCAAGCAGACTCTACCTGCGTCAGCTGCACAGTGGCACTAGGAGTAATATGCACAACAGTCTCCAGTTTAAAAGGCTTAAAATTTAAAATTTTCACATTAGCCTACATTTTCCTGCATACTCCTTCTTAGTTCTTATCATACTGGTCCCTTTTAATTTTTAGTTTTCTTTCCATAACAAGTAATTTATCCATGTTGCCTAAATATGCCATACTGCAGGGATGGCCAATCTTATCCAGAAAGGGCCAGTGTGTATGCAGGTTTTCGCTGCATTCGCTGCAGGAGTCCTCACACCGGGCTTTGCACAGCTGACCTAAAGGTTATCCCAAACACCTGCATACGCACTGGCCCTCTGCGGATAAGATTGGCTACACCTGCCATACAGTGAACCGCATATTACAGCCCATGATCAGAGAGAACAGAGCCTCTACTCTTTTCTTTATGTTTAGAGGTGCATAAAGGCGCCCTGAACAGCATGAATTCAAACATATGTTCAGCACCAGGGGCACCATAGGGGCAAGGATAGCCTGGCAAATTCATGGGCTGCAGCACTTTATAGGGACTTCTGAATATATATATGAAAAATATAATATATGTGGAGAATTTTATTCCACCACTGTGCAAATTCTACCGTTGGGGGACTTTTATTTCTTAAGATTGACAGTGGTGACCCTAGTGGGGGACCCAAGGTGACATTTTGTCTTGGGGCCCAGAATTTGTAGGTCAGTCCCTGTTCTGTATCACACGATAAAGTGTGTGTGAGAGGTCCTGTGGTGTGGCTGGTGGCTGCTCTATGAGCGTGTGGAGCTTGCATGTTCTCCCTGTGTTGTGTAATTTTCCACCTGCAGTCAAAGGCCATGCATTTGGCATCTGTAAGTACTGCCTGATTGTATGTGTGTGTCTGTGATGGACTGCCATCCCAACTATGGTGTACCCCTGCTGGGGCAGACTCTAGCTTTCCAGGGGACCTATGCAGAGCTTCCCTATAAGAAAATGGAGGTTGACTTCACTTCCTCTGCATGTCAGGTCATTTAGGGGCCCTAGACAACAACCTATTCTGCCTATAGCTAGAGTTGGCTCTGACCCCGGCCTTGTGCTCTGTGCTGTCTGGGATAAGCTCCAGAGCCCCATCATGCTGACCAGCATACGTGGTTAGAAGATGGATGGATATGCTTAAAAAACAATATGGACTTCCCATATGAATTGTGATTCAGTTGCTGTTTCAATAAAAATAAGTTTGTGTAGTTCTTAGCTATTTAAAATGAAATGTAGCTGCACGTCTGACAGTGAAAAATGTACAGTATTATAAAGGCAGCCTTAAACAAAATAAATTGAATTAATTTCCAGAAAAGTGTAAAGAGACCTTTGTAGGCGATTCTGGGTCTCCCAGGAGGTAATGCCTGTTAATCAGTAGTTTTTAAGTGGGTAGTTGAATAATTATTTTTTTGTATAGCACTTGTTTATTATTAAGTGCCTGTTAAAAAATGTTTACTTTGCTTTTAGGATGCTGTCGTCATTGACATTGTGGAAACACCGATTATACTTGATTAATTGCAACGTTTTCTGAAAGATGGTGCTTTGGAAAATTAACAGACTGTAATTCCTGCCTCGAAGGCTTCCACATACACATATTTGCAAAGAGTTTTTGGTCAGTATTACACCACATGTATTATATGATGGTATACATTACATAATCTGCTAATCATCTTCCTGTTCTTTTGCATTCCTTGTTTGCATCTATTAATTTCAAATTCCGCCAACCCAATTGCGGGTCACAATATACGCCTTATTAATATATCAGGATTAAACCTTCACACAGTGTTTATCTTGCAGACTCGCCGAGGCCGTGCGTTACTCGTTAGCGTGGATATTATCGTTAGCAGTAGCTATGACAGCATCCAGCTCTCATCAGGCACTTTGCTATCAAACCTAATCAGAAGAGCAATTAGACTGAATCAGTGGTAGAACACTGTTTACGAAAAACATGCGTCTCATAATGGCACCGTTGTTCAGGGAATTACAGGCCACACGTTAGCTAACTGAATTATGCTGTTTTGCATGGATAAGTGGTTATAGAATAGGATCTGATGGATGGATACATAGAAGGCCGAATGTCACTTGTTCAAATAAGCCTTTATGGCTACTATCCTAATATAATATTTCACACTTGAGCAGACTTTCTGAGGTCTGCTTGTATTATATCGTCACTTGTATTTCTGATATGGATTCCAGAACATTCTCCTGCTTAGACAGAGTAGCAAAGGAAAACCTAAACATGTGGGCTTATTTCCTCATTTTGTGCTGAAGCAGCTTTCTCTGCATGGTGATCTTCTTACCAGAACTGCTCATCATGCTTCTCTTAGCTGTGTCACCATCAGGTGAGCAGAGCCTATCTGCTCCTCCTCTGCATACCACATCTCTGCACAGCTGGGTCCTACTTGCATAGTCCTTTGTGTCTCTCCTGTTTACACGAAAGCTTCATCCACATCCTGTGTGGTAGGGAAAAACAGGCCACTGTACAGGAACCGTATTATACTGTATTTAATTCACTAGTTAATGGCATAATAGTTAAATTGGACATTATTTGTTAGCTTAACTCTGGAATTGAGTTCACAAAATGCATTGCTTGTGGAAAATAAAGAAAAAAATGTTAATTAATCTTCTAAATATTTATATATATTTTGGGGTAAGGGGAGGGTGAATCCAGTCGAAGCAAGACAGGGCAAGAATATTCCCCGGATGGCATGCCTGGTCATCACAAAGCAAACATACATCTAAAGACACATTTGGTTTACTGCATATCCTCAGACTGCAAGAAGAAACCCACAGAAAACACACACACAGCAGAAGCATGATTTAAACCCCAACCAAGGAGGTGTGATGCAACAACGTTCCTGACATGTCATCCTTGATGATAATTAATTGATTGATATCAACATAATTCATAATTCAGGATCTGATTTTACACAACTACAGAGAATGTAGAGGTCAGCTCCATTTTCAGGTCGAACCCTTTGCCCAGAGCAGTGCCCAAACTGGGTGAATAATTAACCAGTGCAAGATTTGATGTGGCCAACGAGATGGGAGCAGTTTTATAGGGGAGGCGTTTTGATGCTATATGCCGATGCCAAGTACTCTAAAATTCACACACAAAAGCACCGCAGTGGATTCAGCTGTGAGCACTGTGTTTCTCTAGACAACATGCAATCAAGCGGTCTGAAGTTACACACAATTGACCGTAAAATTCAAATAAAACATGCTGGCTGTACAAAGAACTCGTATTAAAAGCTAATCCAGCTGGTATAATGTCATAAAGCTTTATTAAAATAAAATCAATTGTAGCATTATTTCTGCTGTGAGGTCTTTAAGTCAACAACTCGTATGCTAGGCCAGAAACGAGAACGCAGTCCCCTCATTGAATTTAATGGCGGGAAGCTATGGGGAGATGCACTTCTGTTTTTTTGCGGGTGCCTTTTATGCTTGCATATGTTTTTGTGTGCCTGTGGGTCTGCTGAAGTCTTCATTCTGTGTCTGTGTGAAGCATGTGCGTAGGGGGTAGAGGGGGAGAGGCCCTGCCCCACCCACTTGGCCCCCGGGTTCTTTTAACTGCAACCTCAGCTTCCATCGCCCACACTTAAAACATGACCGATGAGCCTGACGCCTGACCGAGAGCAGATAATGGCATACACTTCAGGCATAATCCACCTACTTAGAGCCTCCCAGCAGGAGTTATTTAAATCAGGTTAACTTTCGAGTCTTTCTGCCTTACATTCTAGAAATTGTTTTCCCATATGAAGCCTTAAAACTGCATATTAAATGAAACACACTCACACACCTTAAAGGAGCCTTGAGTTCATTTCAAGTCCTTTACGGGAATAAAGCTTTTATTTGTTTAAACCCTTCTGCTCAGAAACACGCTCAGAATCCGTTATATTGTCCAGTCCGCTTAGCTAACGAGACCTTATTTTTGGTTTAGTCATGATTGCAGTGTACGTTCCTGAAAATGCCAGTTATGCTTCATATTTAAACCCAGTGGTGTGTGCTTTGGCAAGCTGTAACCCTTGTAGAGCTTTCTACAGTGAGTTAAACAAGCTTAATCTTAGTTTTATACTAGTATTTGCATGTAATATCACGTTTTATGCCCTATCATTTAATTTAGTTAGGATAACCGTAACTTCAAGGTTTTCCAGTATTAAGCTGCTGAGCATAAATACTTTTTAAACCAACTAGTACAAATGTTATGTACTTTAAAATAAATATTAACTGTATAGGGTCCGATATGATTCATGTTGAAATGGGCCAATTTTTTGCCTATTTAGAATGGGTACTTTATAACTTCAGATGTAAGTCAAAGACACACGTCCAGTACCTAAAATCAAAGTTGACCACTGTACTAGTAATTTTAATAACTTGCACAATTGATTTTCATAAGTTCTGTATATGGATGGGAGAAATGTTTTTAGAAAAAATAAAGGAGCTACAGTCGAGTAATGGATTTAGAATTTTGGGTAGAATATACCTGTGGCATGTGTGTTCGAGACCCCTTCCCTCCTCAGTTACCTTCCAATTGACCATTTAAAGTGCTGTGTCTGGTAATCTGTTTATTTGGGTTTACAACTGCCATTGACTCTTTTTTAGCAGTACAGTAGTTACAGCATATCCTGTGCAAAATGTTTGTGTTTGTAGAAATCATCAGGGGGTTGTCACTCTAAGCTCTGGCCTACCCAAAAGGGAGTGTGAAAATAGTGGCTCACCTTTGTTCAGACATAAAGGAAGCTTGTGCTCAGTGACTGCGATGACGAAATGTATTTTTGCCATTTGTGGGGCTGTCCGTTCTAAGTGCAACATGCCCAACGTTGAACTTGGACAGGAATAAATGGCAAATAAGGCCAGAATCCAAAAACTGGGACAGCATTTGAAATAGACTCTTTATACATCGTCAATGTGTGTAATGGAACTTTATTGTGATTGCGATGCTGTTTCTTTCCCAAAACTAATATTTTTACCCAAGGACAAGTGGCTGTCTGATAATGAGAAAACAAATTTCCTTTTTTAGCAACCAAAGAACATGAGAAGAAAACATCTTAGGAAAGATAAACAAATTCTCCAACACAGAAGGACTTTTCACTTCAGTTAGGTAACATAAAGTCTAGAATTAAATGTGAGAAGATCAAACTAAAAATTTGAATCTTATGTAGCCACTTATTGGGATATGAAACTGATATATACTGTAAATATGTCTGATATGAAAAGCCTTCAAAGACTCTATGGAACGTATAGTCCTTCATGAAACCATCATTGTCTTGTTTCAAATCTGGACTGTTCTGTAAAAGGGAAGAAAATTTGCTCTAGTTATTTGCTCAGTGCTTCTTATAGAAAAAACTAACAAGAAATTTCAGATTGTAGTAGCAGCCCTCTTACTTCCTCATATTCCTTTGCTATATCGCACTTTACAGTATTATGTAATTAGAAACAATATCACACTTTCAGTTTATTTCATGTACGCCTAAAGTTCACCTATCCTATGCAAGTGACATCGTCGCTGTATTTCTGAAATTATATGCATTTGTTTGAGATGGGAAATATGTTAAGGCAATTGTATAGCTTCTGCTGATTATGCAATAACCAGAACTGCAATGATGCAGAGCAGTGTAACTCAGCTTGAAAAGCAAGGTCTGTCAATCCCAGTGCACCTTACCTGATCACCACTGAATAAATTTCTCGATATTCTGCACATGGATTACATCGGTAATGGTCAGTCACCACTAGGTATGGTCATCGTACTCCACATATACCTGCAGTCATTTCTGGCGTGTAAGCTTTATGGCTTTTATATTTTACTCAAAGGACAGACATTGAGTTCAGTACAATGGTTAAGTTGTAAGTAATCATGTATAAATATAATCCCCGCAGATTAAAATATCTCATAAGAATTAATCTAAATTACCTTAAATATTTTTGAATAATTATATCTGCTGGGTATTCTACCCAGATAATGTCTGAGCAACGAATGTGAATGTGAACAGAAGGAAAATTATTCATATGAATTATTGTAATAATGATGTTCCAAAAAGTCGTATTAATGTTGAAGCAATAAGATTCCTAGAAGTACTATTGTGTCCTTCACTGTAGTGGGATTTTTCAATTTAAAGTTGTAGCCAGCTGTACAATATATAAGTATATTTGGTAACACTTTACTTAAAGCACCCATGTGTACCCATAAAGCACCCATCATAGATACCTTCATAATGCATTATAATGCATTCATAAAGCATTACAAACATGGCTATAACCATTTATAAAAGAGATAACACATATAATCATGATTGCTATGCATTATGAATGCTCTATGAAGCTCTCATCTATAATTCCCATAAATACCCAATAGTGCATTAAAATGGCTTATACTGACAATTATAATACATTATGAAGGTATCTATAATACAATATGATGACTGCTTTAAGAAAAATGTTCCGATATATTTTCACGCTGTTTCATTATGCACATATCTGACATCAGGTCTTTTGATGTGCTTATGGCAAATGTCAATAATTTTCTGTAATATTCTTTCAGCAAATCATGGTCAGTTGTCATCTTACCATCTGAGCTAAAAACCAACAAATTAGCACGATACAAAGTCAGCAAATTACAATGCAACAAATACGGTCAAAACAAAGCAACTTGTTCTCTGTGTAATTGAATATTGGACGGAATGAAAATGGATACTTGTCAGACTGTAATGTCCGCAATCATTAAAGATTTATGAATGCTTTTTATAGGTTAATCAGGGTGTATTCTTTTCATGATTACACAGGCTTCTGGTTGCATCTTTTTTTATGTGCTTGGAAAGCGGAGCTTGTCAAAGGAACTTGAGGCGAGCCTAATTGAGTTCCTTTATTGTACCACTGACGCATTATTTATAAAGAAACGAAATGTGAATATGTGTTAGAAACGGAGAATTCCATTTAAAACAATTTATTCAGGTTTGCCAGCATGAGCAGGATTTCAGTCTGTAACTCGAAGGTTTGCAGTCCTTTTATTGAAAAGACCAACGTTTTATGTCCTTCAAGGAGTGTCTTGTTTATGAGAGGTTAACGATTGCTCTGTTAAGTCCAATGTATGGATTTCCATTGCTCATTTAACTGGTAGCAACCATCGTTTGAGAGAGAGAGATCTGGAGATATATGCACAGGAATTACAGTAAGTGCTTGTGTAGAATTGAAGCCTGTATACTCATTAAGCCTCATGACTGACAAACACTAACGCAGGTGCTCATATTAAATTAGAGACACTGTAGAATAGTATATTTTTTCATTTTTATTTTTTTAAATAATGAAATATGCATGAATGTCATATTGTTAAGGTCAGAGGTAATAAATAGCACATCAGGTGTATGAATATGTTGAACATGAATTGGTAAGTGTTGACTGGACCTCCGCAGTTTAATACTTGCATGGTGTCAGTTTTACATGTAATTATGCACATGCCCTTAAAGTAGAAAATAATTGCAATAACCTCCTGGTGTGTTTGAATGGATTAGGGTTCATTTATACTGTAGGGGAACATACACATATCACATTGAAGAGTTTCCTAAATCCCAGAATGTCAAACTGCCATTCAAACTTTGCATTTGCTGTTCTGTTTTTGGGTGGGATTCGTCTCTGATATTGATATTTTCATTTTTCAGGGCGAGAAAGGAAGTCCTGGGTTTCCAGGGGCAGAGGGACCGAGAGGAGTTCTGGTGAGTCCACATCCAGAAACCTCCTTCCTTTGCAGTAAAGGTCCCTTTTAAAATGAAATTAATTAAATGTTCGTGATGATCCTCTGTCTCTTGTTGGGAGTTTTTTTCAGCGCGTGGTCTCAAAATGATGGGTGGCACGGTGGTGCAGTGGTTGCCTCACACCTCTGGGACCCAGGTTCGAGTCTCCACCAGGGTTCCATGTATATGTGCATGTTCTCCCCATGTTGTTGTGAGGTTTACTCTGGATTCTAAGGTCCCCCCCCCCCAGTCAAAAAACCTACTAAGGCTAATCTATATTATAATCTGCTCCAAATTGCCTGTAGGTGTGCATGTGTGAGTGATTGTTGTTTGACAGTGCCCTGCGACGGGTTGCCGCCCTGTTCTGGGTTTTTCCCTATCTTGCACCTGTAGTCTCTGGGATGGGCTTCACACCCGGCGGATAGGCAGATTCAGAAAATGGATGCATGGATGGATGGGTGGATTTCAAAGAGAATGTGGTTTTGAGCCCCTATTGGTTCTACACCTGTCACAGATGCCTTATTCCTAGTATTCATTCTACCCTTATCTATATAAACATCACATGACCCGTGTGCCTGGGGCATGTAGCACATACCAAATAGATCTGTCATATACTTGCCCTGTATGAATTTCATTATGTATTCTGAGGAATATTCACCAAATAACACAATTTGTTTTATATTTAACAATTCAATATAGTTTGTATAGATTTATATACTATCTTACTTCTAAATCTCTCTTTTTTTCTCAAATTAATCACGGTTTTTGAGAAACAATCACATAAAGCTGAGTATAATTTTATTGCTTTAATGTTTGTCTTTTCATTTGGGGAAATTAAAGAAAGAACTTACCATCTGGTTACATTTGGGTTGATTTATGGGGCTGTTTACTCACATGAAATCATTTATAAATTTTTTCATGCAACTGAGCTTTACTATATGTTACATGGAACCATCTACAGAACCATGACAAATGCTATCCTACTGTGTTGGTTGAAGGCATCCGCAGAAATCAGGCTTTCAGTCATTATGAGAAAATAACAGCTTGTTGCTTTCTGTTTTTTTTCCCCCCCGCATAACGAGAAAGCTGTAAAATCCATAGGTTGCATTTGTTTATTTTGCGTTGCTATAAAACCACATAAGAGGAAGAGGAACCTTTTAACTGAAAATAGTGCATCCACATGGTGGTGGTGTTTCTCCAAATGTGAGCCACAAATAGTGCCGCTGTTTACCAGCCAGCTACAAATACAGTATGTATCCAGACTAACCCTCAGTCCTGCTCCCTTCCACGGGTGCATCCAAAAGGCATACACGTGTGGATGTCTGTGTGTGTGTGTGTGTGTGTGTGTGTCTGTGTGTTTGTAATTATAACATCGTGGGGACCCAGTTTCCCCACAGCGTGATAAAAACCTGTAACTTTTTACCTTGTGGAGACATTTTTTCAGTCCCCATAGGGATAATCTCAGTTTAATAAGAATCTGTGGAAAAAAAATGTCTAATCAAAAAACTAAAAATGCCAAAGTCTTGTATTTTGATTGGTTATTTATGGTTAAGGTTAGGACTGGGTGGGGGTTAAGGTCGTCATAGTTGGGATTGGGGTTATATTCGTAATGAATGGAGAGATATGAATACATGGACTGTGCATACGCGTCTGTGTGTGTGCGTGTGTGTGTCTGTGTGTGTGCGTGTGTGTGTGTGTGTGTGTGTGCGTGTCTGTGTGTGTGTGTCTGTGTGTGTCTGTGTGTGTGCGTGTGTGTGTCTGTGTGTGTGCGTACACGCTTAAACACACTGGGACTGCATGGTAGCACAAGACAAAAAACCAAAGTATTATGGCTACTGAATAAATCATTCCCCATTCTGTCGATGTTTTGACCTTTTATTCTATTAATATTATTGCTATTATTCTATTAATAGTGCATGTTTCTAGGTTAGGGCTGGTCTACAAAGCTCATTATGACAGGGAAGTAGATCATACAGGACGTATTTGGAGTAACAGATTTCAAATAATTTTTTTTTCTCCTCAAACAGATGTCAGTAACCTCACAAGGGTTTGGACCTCGTCCATCCCTTTTTACTCCAGTGGTTACAACCGATATTTGTACATCCAAGATGACGTGGATGTGGGATGAAGGACGTCTGTGCTACAAGGTGGCTTGGCACAAAATAAGTGTTCAGTTTCCCTAAACTGCTTAAAACAGCTGGTAGCAGAGTAGTTAAGGAACCAAATCTGGGAATTATAGACTGCTGACTCAACTGAAGTCCGGTGAAGGTTCTAAGCCCTCAAGCTAAGCATCCTGATCAAAGAATGTTCTTGATAAAGCTTGACTGATAAGGCAGCAAATAATCAGATTAGGAAGATGACAAACAACACAGTGTGTGTGTTTTCGACACATTGTTGAGCAAAAGGCAATTTATAAAAACACTGATTAAGATGTAAACCGTCGGCACATTAGACGTATTCCAAAACGCATAAACCCTCAACAGTCTGTTCATGAAATTAAATCACACTAATTATAGTATTCTTAATCAGTCCTGAGTCTTTTAGCTATTCATTAAATTATATTAACCAATTTGGTTTTATGTGGTTCTATTTTAACTTAGAGAAAGTGCTTACCCTGCACCAACTTGATACAGGTCACGTTATTAGATTGAGACATTCCAGGCTCCCTAGGAAATTAAATGTTTCTAAAATACAAAATATCTTGTATAAATGCATATAATCTATAATATAGGTACCCTTCACACTGTTATTATTCGGTAAAGGAGTTTGTTGTAGCTAACACTCTTCCCCTCCCCCCCTTTCTAATCATTTGAGCATCAGTTTAAAACACCCTCATGCATTCTGAGATCTTCATCACATTAAAAACAGAGTCTGGGTCGAGCTCAGGGCAGAACATTTTTCCCAGAGAGATGTCATTATCCGATTGCTGGGGGGAGTCCTGAATCAATAAGCATGCAGACTGAACGTTTCAGTTTGAGGGTAACGTCGACTACGTGCATGTGTTCAGAACCGACGGATACCAACCGAGGGTTCTGTCACAGGGATCTCTGAAAAGGGAACTCCTTCTTAACATGCAGATCAAAGAGGTGACCTCCTGTCCCGCCTCTTCTGTTCTCTGCCTAAGAGGGAATGAGGGCAGTCCCAGTACCCCTTGATTGCCCTGCTAGTCTCATCGGAAACATAATCTGTTTTTAGTCAGGATGTGGAGCTGTGTTTGGAGCATGATCAACGGGGGCTGGATGAGAGGCTGTTTACAGTCACGTTCTTGATGGATAAACCCTCCATCTGTTGTTACGGCCATCAGCGGAAGCTGCTTTGCAGCCCAGAGCCGGACTGTGCTGCTGCATGTACCGAAAGATTGGCTGCTGGTGGCAGGGATCATCTCTAAAAACAATCTTCACCGGACACGAGAGGGATATCGTTCTTTGTGTCATTCGCCATTCGCTCCTTTTTTTTATCTTCTTGCCGGTTCATTGATACTCCGAAGAGGGCACAGCTGCACCTTTTGTTCCATTTTACTTATCAGAAACAAAAACAGGCGCCTATCAACTTTGGAATAAACCAGAGTGTGCTCCGACTAATGCTGATGAAGTTGTTCATTCTCAGGCTGGCTGCCTGGGAAGATATGTGAAATTTTCTAGAACATAATCACACCGTGACTAGTGCAGGCGTATCAGCCCATCCTTTTTTGTTGTAGTCCTCCCACACGATTGCGCAAAACTCTCTGGGGACTCAAGGTAAATTTTTTTACTAGTATGACTGGCTAAAAGAACACAGATACCTTATTCATCCTTGTGGGGAAATTCTCTTTTCACCTACTCCATTTTGCTCTCCAAGAGGCACACAGGCAAGTTGAGGGGATCCTACACAGGGTCAGCCAGAATGCAACAATTGGAGGCTAGGGGCCCTGCTCAAGGGCCCAAGAGCAATATCACTCTGCTGGCCTCGAGATTCAAACTGGTAACCTTCTGATCACAGGTACGGAATCCCAACCCACTGAGCCACACCCCACCCTCAGAACCAAAAGTATTTCATCGCATATCCCTCCCTTAACTTAAAAATGGAAAGAGGACACATTATAACAACAATGAATTGGTTGGGTACACTTTTTAAAAGGCACATTGTCCTGAATGGCAATTAGCTTATGGCTATTCTTTACTTTGAGTCTCTGCTGCTGCTACTGCCCATGTATCCTGTGCCAAATTAACATGGCAGTGTATTTTTAAAAAGTACATATTGGTTAATGATATACCACATGGTCTATTTAAATGCTTTATGTAAGGAAGGCCCGCTGACACTCTGCAGTGCAAGTAGGATGATGTAAGTCTCCTTCTGAAATACTGAATTCAGGTTGAGGAATGAATTGAGAATAAGAGGTGATCTTATGAAATTGATATTCCTTCAGAGGAAACAGCTTCAGAGGGACAAGACTAGCAGGTTAGATGGAGACTGGTATCCTGAAAATTGCTGGCTCAAGACCTGGGCGGAATCTTACCTCAGTACCTTTAAGGGGCTTGTGTCCTTCAGTCTAATTAAAGTGTGTCATGTTCATATCTAACTAAAGAAGTTGGTCTTAAATGGGGGTTCAGCCTGAGCTGCCAGAATGATCTTCAACATTACATGTGAGCAGCTGTTCTACAAATGAGAACCTGCTTTTGCAGGTGGCATGCAAGGTGTTTACTGGAAGCCATATTCAGGTCCTTGTATAAATATTACCAGAGCTGAAGGCAGCCGTTATAATATTTAGGAGTGGTCAAAAAAATGCGACAATATTTAAAATGTGTGCGATGTAGTTATGTATTCAGGTTATTTTCCAGTACTTTTTAGTTAAGATAAAAATAATTTAAATTATGAACCATTTTCATACGAGCAATTGTAGAGAATAACTGTCTTCTGGTGTTTTTTCCATCTTTCATTTTTTTTCCCTCTGTTCATTGCCACACACTCTTGTTAAATGCCTTTGGGCAACTGTGTTGAGAAAGGCACTAAATAAATATGAACTGAAAAAAATTAAATATAGTGGGGAATTATGGAAGTGTATTTCTAGCTTTCTCTGATAGTTGGAAAGCCTCAACCAGAAATTCTTAGCTCGTGACCAGAGGCAGGTTTGTTATTTCTGGGGCCCCACCAAAAAGTTGTTTTGGGCCCCCCATAGTGTACTGACTGTTTGTGGCCCCAAACCTTAGGGGCCCCACACAAATGTGTGGTTAAATTGGTGGAAAATACGACCGCTGCTTTAGAGGCTGCATTTGACGCTTTTCTGATCCATTGTTACAGGGGCTGCAGGGCATTCCTGGAGATGCAGGTCCAGTGGGGCCCCGGGTAAGTTTTTCATCCTGTATCTCTACATCGTGTCAGTTGCCTGCCGCAAATCTCCCACTCTGTTTGCTTTGCTGATCATGCATTTGTACTTCATGCATCCTTGGATTTGACATTTATTCAACCTATGACAAGTGTGCATCTCCAGATACTGTAAGAGGCTGGTAAATGAAAGAATATCAATGTAAATGTGAATGAAAAAAACAGCAAGTTTTTGGTGTTCATCTGGATTAAGGGTGCAGATTTAATCAAGATCTGTGTGTTCTTTGTAACAGGGGGAACAGGGCTTGCCTGGGCCGAAGGGACAGATGGGACTAAATGGACCTCTTGTAGGTGGCCTGGTATTTTGTTATGCTTCGAAACCTATGGTTCTCAATCCTTTTCCTGGACGATCTCTGCCATGTTTTCATTCCAGCCCACACTGCTTTCAAGCTGCCATATTCATTATTAGCCTATTAAGGAGCATTTGAGCCTGATGAAGGTGAGGCTGGAATGAAAACTGGATCGACACCCACTGTTCTAAACTATATCCACACAATCTGTGAGGCTCTGCATAGTTATGAACAAAACAAAAAGCTTACACTGTTCATAAATTAAAACATATTTCCTTGCATCACTGTAGTTTCCAAATTATTTTCTAGATACGTATTTCTAAATGGGGCGGCATGGTGGTACAGTGGTTAGCACTGTTGCCTCACACATTTGGGACCTGGGTTAGAGTCTCGGCCTGGGTCACATGTGTGTGGAGTTTGCATGTTCTCCCCATGTCATTGTGGGATTTCCTCTGGGTACTCCGGTTTCCTCCCACAGTCCAAAAACATGCTGAGGCTAATTGGACTTTGATCATAAATTGACCATAGGAGTAAATGGTGTGTGAGTGTGCCCTGCGATGGGCTGGCCCCCCATCCTGGGTTCTTCCCTGCCTCGTGCCCATTGCTTCTGGGATAGGCTCTGGAACCCCCGCAACCCAGTAGGATAAGCAGTTTGGAAAATGGATGGATGGATATTTGTAAAATGAGTCAATAATATCTTGAGGAATATTTTTTTTTTGTTTAAGTAGGATCTGTTACATGTTTTATTATATTATTCTCAGAAGTAGAAAGTTCAGGTCCTGAAAGTATAAATTCAGGCCCAGATTTTGTTTTACCCCACCAGTTTAGCATAAAGAATTACAGTCACAGAGGTTATTCTTGCATTTTAGTTGAATTGTGTCATAATAAAATAGTTATATTTGTATGTATTGCAACCTTTTTAGCTTGACAAAACATTAGTAGCATCTAGTTATGGTTGCGCCTACTCCGTGTTAGTGGTAGAGTTGATCACTTGTTAGGACATGTACAGTATAACTTGATGTTCAGTTGTTCAGTTGCTGCCCTCTTGTGGAATACTCAAGGGCTACGATGGTATCTGGAAAGGGTTTCTCAATCCAGTCCTCAAGGACCCCCAATGGTCCACATTTTTGCTCCCTCCCAGCTCCCAGCCCACCTGAACCGGGTATTTGGTATTCTTCATTGATTGGTTTGTTCTTTATTGTTTGTTTCAGGTGTGTTGGCAGCTGGGAAAGAACGAAAATTGGGTTGAGGAACACTGGTTTGAATATTGCAGTTACTGTTGATCTTCTCTACTACTGATTAATTAGACTTTGGCTGCCAACAGTGTACTGTACACTCGAAATTAGAATCGATCCCAATTCCAAGTTACTGACTATAGTTCTTATAATGCTTATAATTGTTCCCAGTACCACTTTGTAATTAGTTTTTTTCTGTCTACAGGGGATACAGGGTCCTATGGGTCCACCTGGACGTGACGGACATGATGGTCCAAAGGTTTGTTGGTGTTGCCTCCAAACTGCGATCACGCTTTTCCTATACATATTACCACGGTCATAATTTCTGTCCTCATTGTTACTTTCAATCTCCAGTACCTCAATTTTCCTCTTTATTATTATTAAACGAGGCCAATTAAGAGGGGACATTTGCGGCCGCTTCTCAAAATGAGTAAATGAGGGAGAACACATTTAGTCGCGTATTAGCATGAAGTTGTAGAGTTTGTGTCCAGCTCATTTCCTCAGATTTCTGTTCATGGGGACCTTTCCATTGAATCTTGTTTATGTGTCTGTACATGTGTTAATGTTGAAATCCATCCATTTGAGAACTTTATCAGTTGACTTCAATTGTTCCTCTCCATGCTTAGGGGAATTCTGGGAATCCAGGAATTGCAGGTTTCCCTGGAGCTCCGGGACCAAAGGTTAGAACTTTGGCCTACTGCCGGAGATGACTTACTTTCCCAATAATACACATTCTGCATCTATATCTTGTTCCTAAGAAAGCATATCTTTGTGCTGTGTTGTATTTTTTGTAAGTAATCTTACTCTATTCATGTCTCATCCACTTGTTTTAAACAATGACTTCCTGCATATGTAGTTATCAAGGATTGAGCAATTTTTCATCTTTATCTGAAATCTTCCTTATTTGCTCAGTGGAATATGCAGCTGTGCGGTGTCTCTACATTGAGATACAAGATATTTCTGCTACTGTTACTGAACTGCACCTTTGCTGAATTGATTCGTTTTAATTAAATTTGCTTTATTCTCATACACAATGTTTCAACAGTGTTTCTCAGTCTGAAATAATGAGGTTCACAGATATAGATTCTGGTAGAAATCATGAATAAGGTCAGAAGAAATTTATCTACAAACAATGAATTGAAGGTATGACATTTTCATGCTGCTTTTGCCTTATGTTTGAAGCATCATCACAATGCTCCTCAAGGTAACAAGCGTAGCACAGGCTACAGCTGTGCCTCACAAAAAAACAGACTTTCCTGTAGACAGTCTGCTAGGGAGAGCATTTATTATCTAAGCAATAGGAAGTGGTACACGGCAAATGGAAGCAGTCATTATCTGAGAACTTCTTGAAAAGAATCTGGCAAATGAGTGCTTTCCGCAATTTGCAGAATGTTTATGACTGAGCACGTAGAGGATACTGAGGTAAGACGATCTGGCTAAAGAAGTCATGCACAATTTCCCTCTCCATACTCCTCCATAGGACACCTCTCTGGTGGTAAACCCCAGTGATACCCATTCTCTTTGTTTTGGCAGGGATTGCCAGGAGAGCCGGGGCCAAATGGGTTACCAGGGTCCTTGGGGATGCCAGGCTTTAAAGGGCACAAGGTATTGGCCTTGCTGATGTCATAATCATCGTGCTGACATAATCGTCAGGCCTGCTATTACACTTCAAACCTTGTAGCCATTAGCATTATATGCTTTTAATTAATGTTGTATACAGGGTGGGCCAGGAGTAGGTATACATCTTGTATTTTAGAAAGTAAAGTTTTTATTTTACAAAGTTATT
Organism: Isichthys henryi; assembly: GCA_026776945.1. Taxonomy (NCBI): domain Eukaryota; kingdom Metazoa; phylum Chordata; class Actinopteri; order Osteoglossiformes; family Mormyridae; genus Isichthys; species Isichthys henryi. The sequence goes on along the minus strand of JAODJX010000035.1, from coordinate 12,466,986 downwards.
TTTAGGAGTAGGTATACGGTTTTCACTGACTGACTGGGTCATATTTAGTCTCTTAAGCATTGGAAATGTCCTCTGTCAACTTTGATACATTCTTGGAGCCTGTCCCTGGCACTGTGGCACACAGCACACAAATCCTGGTTAGTATCAGTCTCCAGAAATGCTGGCGAGATGAACTCCTTCAATTCATCCAGCGCCTGGGGCTTCCTCTCAAAGAACTTCTCCTTTACTACGCCCCAAAAAAGTCCATGGGTGTCAGGTTGGGTGGCTAGTCAATTCTGCCACGACACCCGATCCAACACTGCGGAAAGGTGTTAAAAAAAAAACTTTGTAAAATAAAAACTTTACTTTGAGAAATAGAACCTTTTCTTTGTAAAAAAAAAAAAAAAAAAAACTGTATATCTAGTTTTGGTGCCTCTTGCCCATACAGTAGCTTCCGGGATAGGCTCTGGACCCCCCGTGACCCAGAAGGATAAGCGGTTTGGAAAATGGATGGATGGATGGATGTATAGTTTTGGCCCACCCTGTATAATAATGCAACAATGTCAAACATTTCATTTTCTTTGTACTAACATATAGTGTTTGATTTAAAAAAAAAAAAAAACACCTAAAACGATCATATTTCAGGATTTGAAAAAAAAAAAACATCTACAGTTAATAAGTTCATCAAATTCAAATCACATTCAATAACTGTTTTTTTGTATGATTATGAAAGACACAGCATTACATCTGTACTAAAACTGATTAACTTGTTGACTGCGATGTAAACTAAATTATAATACATTTTTTTTTTTAACTAGGGTGAAGAAGGTGCACCTGGTTCTAAAGGCATTAAGGTATTTCCATCAACACCTCTTATGGAGGTGTTATGCGTCCCGGTCTAGGTCGAGCATGACACATTTAAAGTAGCGAGGATAAATGGAGTGGAACGCCACTCAACCACTCTGGTCATGACAATCACTTCTTATTTGCCTTTTACCGGTATAAATAATGTACTCTCCTTTCTTTTGTAAATGGAGGGAGAGAAACCTGGACAGTGACAACAAACAGAAAATGAAACAAAATGTTAGCATAACCTAGCATCAGACAGATATTTAATAAAGAAAAGAGAACAAAAATATTACTCTGCTTTTGCTTAACATAAGTACAGTGGGCAGCACCTGCCATTTCCTAGTTTATCTAAAGGGGTGCTCACTACGTGAAACCGTACCAGTCAAACGTTTGGACACACCATGCCGCCTACAAAGGAGAGAGATAGTGCCACATAACGTGACCTGGCCACTTGACCTAAACACAACATCAATGGTTTTTGACTAGATAATGAAGGCAAAACAGCCAATGCGTGCTTAGCATATGTGTGGGACCTCCTTCGGGGTAGCTGGAAAAGCATCTCAGGAGGCCACCTTATGAGAATGGCGTACAGGGGAGAGTAGGGTCAGCCAGTCCCTGGAGCAATTAGGGTTAAGGACCTTGCTCAAGGGCCCAGTGGTGGGATCACTTTTCCGACCAAGAGATTTGAACTGGCACCCTTCTGAGCCCCAACCTACAGAGCTGCCCCCTCCCAACTTTTTTTTTTTCTTTAATACTCTACAGTTCTCTACAGTTCCAATGCTTAATTCTATATGTTATATTTTATAGTTTTGTCTTTATAATTATTTTAAAATGTAGAGAATAGTACAAATCAACCTTTCTATGGGTAGGTGTTTCCAAACTTTTGACTGGCACTGTATGTCCGCACAGCTGCTTATATCCCCCTCCCAAATAAAAGAGAATCAAAGAGGAAAACTACAACAGCCATAAAGAGAGGCAGGGAGATAAGAGTGCTCACTCTTCCTGACTTCATATAGTTAAGACCCCTCCCACTTAACGAGCACCAGGGGAGTATGATCCGCCATTGCACACAGGTCCCTCCCCAGAACATAGCGGGAAGCCAGCACTAACACACACACACACACACACACACACACACGCACACAGCAAAACAGACAGCACAAATCAAACACTGTGTGTCCTCATACCTCAGATGCTATGGGTCTCCTGTATGTGATTTAGTTAGATAGATAAGCACTTTATTCGTTCTTCGAATATCTTGTACACCACAGCCACAATCCTGAAATGAAACCTCTGGATATGTTAGAAAAACAAAGGCTAGAGGATGCACTTTGTGTCCAGGAATTTGGTCTAGATGGTATTCTTGGGTGAGCAGTGGAGATTGCTTCAAGAAAATAACAGCAGGTTCTGTGAGGTCAGGACGACTACAGAGCTGTTGCCTGGTTCTGAAAGTTAATTATAACCATTTGGGCAGCTTACCTCTAATCATCTTCTCCTTCCAGGGTGACAGAGGTAGTGATGGAACTCCAGGGGATCCCGGGCGAGCCGTAAGCACCCCTCCCCTAACAAGGCACTGGATGATGGGGCATTTAGTAGCAATGTCATTTGAAAGAGTGTTTCCAAACAGAGACAAAGAATTAGAAATCAAGCAATGGTGCCATTTTGAGATGACTTCGAAAAGCTGTCACATGAACTGGGGCAATTTACAATATTGATTCCTGTTCTCAGCAGCAACAACATGATCATTCTTCTTTCAGAGAAGCCATTTTACTCACCACCAATTTCCGTACACGGACAAAAAAGTAGTATGTGTGTAATCTATTAACCTCTGTGCTATGTCTGTGCTGTTCTATGAAACAATAGCTTGCTTTACTTCGCGTAGGGGACAAAAAATGAACAACTATGGGGTGTCATCACTCAAACTGACCTAGACATTAATATTTCAAGATTATTTACGACTGTCTTCCACTCTTGCAGGGAGAGGCCGGACTGAGGGGAAGTAAAGGAGAGGTTTGTTGATTGAACAATTCTAAATAAAAAGTCAGTTTGCTAATAGAAAAAGTGCATATATGACTGTGGGTCATAAATATAAAATCAACCTGTATTGTGAAAAAATAAGAATAAAAATTATGGAAATAGAAATCTATAACAGAAATTATTCACAGTAGAATTATATTTGACTATACGCCTTGAATGAGAATTCGTGGCCAACAATGTGGTTTGTATTCCAAGGTTCTGGGCCTAAAGTTCAGTGATGATTATTGCTACTGTTATGGTGCTTATGGTTGTACAGTGTGGTAGAGAGCTGTTATTCTCAGAAAGGCACAGTGGGGGATCCAGGTGTGAGGGGGCTGGATGGAAAAAAGGGAGATGTGGGATTGACTGGAGTGACTGGACCACGTGGACCTTCTGGCCAGGATGGGCTACCGGGACAGCCGGGAGTGCCTGGATATCCGGGGAAACCTGTGAGTGCAGCAGCCTTTTCCTTTGGAAGCGGTTACCTGATAAACGTAAGCTGATGACCGATAACATTAAAGTCCTTAAACATTAAGCTTATTTTCCCTTTTCAGGGAAAACCTCCATCAGATGAGCATTTGATGAAGATTTGTAGTAATGTGCTGCGCAGTGAGTACCCTTGCTGGAACATCTGAGCAGTTCTCCTTTTTATATTATAGATGGAAAAAGCTGGAAATAGTGTCAAAAACACGAGTCTCCATGTTAAAATTGGTGTAAGACATCACCAAGGTCAACATTGCTAAAACTGACCTACGCTGGATATGATTTAGTGAGCATTTAGAGTCTTGGCTGGTATTATAATTTGGTTTTTACCATCATGATATATACTCTAAAGATTCTGAGACACTTACTCCTGTAGCCATGAGGGTAAGTAGCACTACAACCAGCACTTTGCATAAATGGTCCCTTGAAGAATAACTACCATAATCAAGCTCTTATGGTATATTGACCCCCAAATGCAATGTCATTTTACCATATTTCAGGCAAATGCTGGGAAATATGCTGTATTAACAAAAGAATTCCTTGGATATACAAACACAGCCCTTGCATTACTGAGATGTGACTCATTAGTTGTGTTGGTGTCTCATCTGGGAGTACAGAGAACATTACTAGAAATTCATTGCTCCAGATTTGCATCCAGTGTTATTAGTGGTTAGTGAGTCCAAGGAGAGAGGGGGGTAAAACTCTATTAAATTTTTAATATTGTTCTAAATATATATTAAAATTTTAATAAACTTGTGAAATTAAGCATTCATAGCACTGGTGTTACATCTCTGTTTGCTAGATCAGCTACCTCAGCTGCTGCAGACAATGGTGCGGCAGGATTGCCGGCCTTGTGAAATGACACGGGGGCCCCCAGGTGAACCGGGGCCTCCTGGTCCTCAGGGCCCCGTAGGGCCCCCTGGCTATCCTGGCAGGACAGGCTCTCAGGGTTATCCTGGGCCACCGGGCATGCAAGGACCCCAGGGTATTAAAGGTAACACATTCATTAGAAGGAGGCAAGGACTGGTCACCTATTTGCTGTAGTTTGCCCTGTATATGAATAGACACTTGGTCCTCATTTACAGGAGAGGCCGGATCAAGAGGCTTCAAGGGGTCTAAGGGCGAAGGGCACGTTGGATTACCGGGTCCACCTGGGCAATTAGGTGGGCAATAATGTTTAAACTTTTACATGTGATTAGGGCCACACAAATGACCCCAAAAATGGCTGAGGCTCTGCATTGTGAAACAAGGTATTTTCAAGAATAGATTGGCTTATAATTTAATCATATCCCACAGTCCTGCGAACCTTATTAGGATGGATGGATATTCCATAGTCATTTTTTCCAACACTATTACATTTTCATGACATTTTAGAACTTGTGGAAAGAGAAAAATATTTGCTATCCATATATTTAAAGAAATTCATCAGTTTATATACCACTCCAGAAAATTGTCAGATTTTGTATTTGGATATTAAAACTGTGTAGCTTTCATACCAGTGATATTTTAATTTTTGGTCTTCATGATGTTAGGTCTTCAGGGTCCTCCTGGTCAAGATGGTGAGGGACTTCCTGGATCTCCAGGACTCCCAGGCCAGGCTGGCACCCCCGGCATCCCAGGAAAGTGGGGGCTGCCTGGTCCATCCGGGGTGTGCGACATGTCTTTGTGTTACCAGGCTTACAGCTCCAGGGAAACCCACTTCAGTAAAGGACCCAACTTTTAGTGCATGCAGAACCGGAAAGACCATACTGACTGGTCCTAGAGGCTGCTTAACCGTTGGATTAAAGTGAAAATAATATGAGTCATAGTTATCTGTCATAAATGGATAAGTTTATTGTATTTTAAACCTGCTGTTGATGAGGGTCACAGTATTAAGGAAACCCAAATGGCTTAAGTCATGTACAGAGTTGTGCACTAATTGGAACACTGCTGCAGGTGAGCTACCTCCTTGCTAGAACATCTAAGGCATTTACTGTACGTGCAGAATCTATCCTAGATTACTTGTGGGTACGAGTCCATCCATCCTCAAGTTAAGTGAGTGAATTTTACTATTTCCTGTCTTCGTGATGTTTCTGGCATTTGGTCAATTTAAAAAAATACTGCTAGTATACAACTGACAAGTTATTGATGTTACAGTAACTTAAAATTTGTCCTGATGTGTGTAGACTTCAGACCTTAGAGTTTATGTACGTAAATATTAAGTTTAGAATAATTAACTCTTTTTAACATATTGTATTTACTCGATGCAATTTCATGCATAGGTGAGATTCAAATTTATTCTCAGGTATTAAGATATCAAATATGATAATGTTTCAAGTCCTAAAATCTCATTAGATACATTTTGCAAACTTGTGTAAATTGGTATTACTTAAAATGCTTTCTTTCTTTTTTTCTAAGTCAGGTCTAAACAGAAGGTCTTAAATGATTTTCAGGTTTTGGATATTTCTTAAGCCAGGAACCCCCAAATTAGTTATTAACCATTACCATTAATCCATGATCAAACAAAAGAATATATGTGTCTTTCTTTGGTGGGGGCTGAAAAAGATCTGTCTCTGGGGTAGAAGTCTCCCTTGGATATTATTTGATAATTTGAACACTGTATAGTACCTTTAGGAAACCACGTGCCCCAGATGTAAACCCCCTGCTGTACTCTACAGTTCCTCTCTTCTTTTGTCATAAAACAACAACAGATACTTTCAGTGGTGTGAAGCATTTAAGAGTGTACTTTGCATTAGCGGCATTAGCTGGTAAGACAAACTCATATCATCAAATAGGATTTCGATTTAATCTGTGTTGCTCTGTTCCATAGCAACGTAGCTGGCAAATTATTACAAAACAAAATGCATCGAGGTTAGTCTTGTACTCACAATGGGCTGCATTGTTTTTCAAATATCTTGAAGTTTAATAGTATTTTTTTTATTATATTAAGCTATGGAGCTGAAGATACATTTAAAAAGATTAGTAGTAAGACTATTGCTTTATATATTACTACAAATCAAGGTAATATTTGTACGCAAAACTATAAATTTAGTTAAAATAAATTATTTAATAAATCATTATTGACATCAGTAAGATAGAATATTACTAGTACTCCAGCTTTTGTATATTGTCCAAAATAAATTGACACCCGCACACTCACCTTTTAAAATGTGAATTTCAGTCATAAAGAACATAATTTCTTATAAAATGCACAAAGTAATTGTATTAATTTTTGTTATTTCATATTATGGCGCAGTCAGAACGATATCAATGTCGATGTTTATTTCATATCTACATTCTGATAACCAGGTTATAAAATAGTACTACATAAGTGATTAACATAATGGTACAATTGTCTTGACGACCTCATAAACTGCTATTCATATCATTGGGGAAGTGGGTAAAATGAGCAATGCTGTAGCAGGTTTTGTTCTTCATTTGTGGTGATCTTTTTGTGAGTAACCAGATTGTTTTGAAATGCTCATCGTCAATTCTGTGCAGTTGTAAAGAACAATATAAAATTTCATATAATTATCTAGTGGGGAATTCTGATTTATTTCCGTGAGGAATCGTAATAGAGGAAAAGGTGTCCTGGTGATCATTGGTAGAAAAAGAGTCCTTTGAAACATTAGGATTGGACCTCAGAAGCACTCTAGCTTGGCCTGGTGTTTCCCAATCCGGGCCGCAAGGGCCCACAGCCGGTCCACATTTTTGTTTCCTCTGAGCCTCTGCCAGACAGTTCACATTTTTTCTTCCTCCCAGCTAGCAAAGATGTAGGCTGTATGTGGCTCCCCAAGGACCAGATTGGGAAACGCTGGCTTGGCCTACCTAAATTAAAATCTTGGCTGTCAAACCTCCTTGTACCTTACACCTTACAATAGCCTAAGTGATAGTCTGTCTAGAGATTAAAATTTAAATGAACAATACCCCGGACACATTAATGAGGTATTGCTGAAGCTGAATAATATTCCAGGAAATATAGGGAAAGTATGGATGTTTCTGGGGGTAGCCCCTTATTAAGAATAAGACAAGTTTCCTGTGTGTTTGAGAGAGGAAAGATTGTGAGAAAATGGAAAACCTCATGTGAGAGGGCCGTACCTTAAAGTTAGAGAGTGAATGTTTTTTAGATATTCTTCAGATTTCTAAATTGGAAAGTATCCAAAAAGTGTCAATAAAACCCCCTTAGTCCACCTTCTAGCCCTATGTCCTGTGGATCTCTTTGCCAGTCAGACGAACCGCAGGTTATTCCACATACTCTTATTGAAACTACCTATGACCAAACTCAGGACACAGGAAACATCAGGAAACAGCTGGAAGATCAATAAATGGATTTTGATTTTGCCCTGGTGTGCACAGCGCTTAGCACTGGTGCCTCACAACTCTTGGACTGGGGTTCAAGTCTCCGCCAGGGTTCTAGGTGCATCGACTTTGCTTGTTCTCCCTGTGTCATTGTGCGGTTTCCTCTGGGTACACCGATTTCCCCCCACAATCCAAAAACACGCCGAGGTTAATTGGAGTTACTAAATTATTCATAGGTGTGTGTGTGAATGGTGTGTGATTGTTCCCCTCAATGGGTTGGAGGCCCATCTTGGGTTGTTCCCTGCCTTGCCCCCATATCCTCTGGGATAGGCTCTGGATCTCCTGTGACCTTGAATAGGGCAAGTGGTTACACAAAATGGATGGATGATTCTGGCCTTATATTATTCTGGTTGCCTCTGCAGTACAGGAACTTATTTAATACATTTATGCACCATAAAAAGCCTTTCTGATTGGTAAAAATGAGGAAGATTTTACCTGTGTTGTCTTGATTTGCTAACATTGTGACACTGACCAGACAATGTGGTGTGGATATTGAGTAATACATAACTATCATATGGAAGTCTGATATGATGTGTCATCTGCTACATTCCCTGGTTTGTAGTAATGAAATACAGTATGTAAGGGTAGGTTGAGTGTTCTGCAGGACAGCCTGGTGGAACCAGAATGCAAATGTCTGTAAATTTTGCTGTTGCCACAGGGAACTTGGGATAATAAGAAGATTAAATGTGTTGCTAATATCTTGGCCTCCCTGGAATATTTGATGATTACTTAAACATGAAGTGGGGGGAGAGTGGCTGTCGCGAGATAGTCTCAATAAGAAAGCACATGTTGTGCCTCAGGGGAAATGCAACATGTCTTACATCAAACAAAACACATGCTACAAACAAAAAATACAAACTCCTCACTAATTTAAAAACCCTAATCTGCAACACAAATCACAGATACATGTATTACTAAAAAATTACAACAATATATCAGTTTGTGTTTGAAACAGTAATAAAAGAAAATAGATACACAGTGTGTGTGTGTGCGTGTGTGTGTGTAGATAGATTCAGTATATAGATAGATAGATAGAAAGAAAGATAGATAGATAGATTTTTATACTTTGTAGAAATCACGTACCCAAAAAACTATTTAAGTACTGGTATTTTATTGCTCCGCATGAAAATTTAATTCAGTTACATAATATATAATATGAATTTGAAATCATGAATCATGTACTGATAAAAAGACACACTTTGCCATTAGTTTTGACTGTTTATATCCTGCTTAGCTTCAAAATTCATGGAGTATGGCATTAACATTCTAATGCCTTATTCTAATAGTTTATTTCATTGTGTAGGAGGTTAAGATAGAAGTATTGGAAATACTAGTGTTACATGTTTACCAGCCCCTTTGAGCATAAGAAAAGTTGAGCAATCGCTGGTTGACTCACATATCTACGGAACGAGCACCAGCTGTGTTGCTGTACAGATGCTTTATCTAACTTGAGACCCGTCAAGACAGAGCTAAACAGCTCAGCTCACTATAAAACCTCACAGCTTCAGAATCAGCATTGGTATGTTCACTATGTTGGGATTTCCATAACGATATTTCCAGTGTAAATTAATGATTCATATAACAAGGGGGATGCATTTTTTTCTTTTGACAGGCAGTAGCTCTATGTACAGCGATGGATTCCGAAGAGTCTGAGGGTGTTACGAAGGGGTTTGTAGAAACCACCAGCACTGAATATGTGATTCTGTGTGACAAAGTGGACGTCAACCAGTTTGGTTCACATTTCATACCTGCCTCATACTACACCATATTCCTGTTCAGCCTGCTTGGGAATGGATTGGTTCTATATACCATGTACAAGTATGAGAAGCTCCACACCGTGACCAACATTTTCCTTATGAACTTGGTGGTCTCCAATTTGGTGTTTTCTTCAAGTCTGCCGTTCTGGGCTACATACCATTTCTCCAGCTGGGTCTTTGGGAGCGCTCTCTGTAAGCTGGTGGGTGCTGTCTTCTTTGTGGGGTTCTACAGCTCAATACTGTTCCTGACGCTGATGACCATCGACAGATACCTGACTGTGGTTCACCCTGTCAGTACCAGTAAGCGGAGGAAGAATGCATATGCTTTGATATGCTCTGCAGTTGTATGGTGTGTCAGTATCCTCGCCAATGTGAAAGAGTTCGTTGTGCTAGATGTGATTGATAGTGAAGATTTTGGGTTGCTTTGTGAAGAAACTGAGCCTTCAATAGAATTCTTTGCCACATGGAAAGTCATTGGTGACTACCAAAATTTTGTGCTGTTTTTCCTGCTTCCCCTTGCCATCATTCTTTACTGTTATGCTCGAATAATTATGAGGATCATGCAGACAAGGTTGAAAACAAAGTATAGGACAGTAAAAATAATTTTTGTGACAATAATAATGTTTTTTGCTTGCTGGACACCTTACAATGTAATTGTACTGCTAAGAACTCTCCTGATTGAGGATGCCGATGAATGTAGCCAACATCTTGACTATGCACTCTATATTACTCGAAATATCAGTTACCTCTACTTCTGCGTTAACCCTGTATTCTACACGTTTCTGGGGAAAAAATTCCGGAGTCATTTCTATAAACTCTTGGCAAACCATTCTATTTGTTTACACAACCAAATAATAAGTCAGAGCAGTAAGACTAGCTCTCAAAGGAGTATGTGTGAATAGGTGTTTTCTCGTGATATGAATGCATACATTATTTGCACACAGTTTATTTCAACTACAGATTTATAATGGACAATAATTATGTATTATAGTAGAATTCAATTAACATTATTTTAATGGACAATGTTACATGTGCAGTGCTCAAATTCCACAAAAAAAAAATAATAATCTTCAATGCACCGAAAGCTGCTCACTAGATTTTCTCACTTTTGGGGCTAGTTTATATTCTCCATAATCATACAGAATTAAATTAGCATTGTATGGTGAATGGATTTCAGACAAACAGATCCTCACAAATGAATAATGTACAATGTACATCACAGTAATGCTTAATTGACTCGCATTCTCAAATAACTAATGCAGCTCTCTATGGGTTTGTCAACATGGTTGGTAACAGGGAAATTTTTATTGAAGGATAACGGGTCCAGTCTTCGATTATCTTTTTTCTGTAAGTGTAAATGTATTGATTGGCGTCCTGTCCTGTGCCCTGTGTTTTCTGGGATGGGCTGCAGGGTCTTTATGATGCTGTACTGGAGTGCTTTTGGTGGCCAGATGACTGACACTGTGCCTAGAAACATGAACAGAGTGAAGCAGTGCAAAAAAGAATCATAAAAAAACACATGACAAATCCCTGTTTGTATTAAATAGAATTAATTGTATTTACTGTAAAAAGACCCCAAATAAACAGTTTTCTGAAAAAAAAGGTATGTGGCTTATATATGAAATATATGAAATGCAATGAAATGATTTCTGAAAGTTGTGCCTTAAACAAAATAGATTTACTGTGTGTGAGACCACTTGTGGGCTTTAGGGAGATAACAGGATATCCCCCACCCCCACTCCCACCCCACCCCCATTCACTGTAAATGCTGGTTTATGTTGTTTTGGGGGATTTTATTGTATTTATTAGGCCCTGTTGATGTCGTCATTTTCACTCGGATATCTAGGCACCCAGGGCATCTATGGGGTCCTCAAAAAGATTTGGTCCAGCGATTCTGTTAAACCTCTAGTGACAGGAGTTGCCCAAGTGTGCACTCTGTGGCAATTTCTGAAAGAAATGAGATAAATATATAGGTAGATGTATTTTTTTTCTAACTGGGTGTTTTATTTGCACCACACCTGTGTAACATATGCAATCTTTCAGCCTTTCTTACCAGAGAATTGTTTTTTTTTAGTTTAGTTTTTTTTTTTTTTTTTTAAATAATTACTACAGCCATAAACTGCTCAGGAGGCGGCGAACGTTTAAAAATTTTGGATCTGTTAGAAACGCTTTTTTTTTGCAACATTTTTCCAGAAGGATCTATCTCTTCAAGGAATGATGCAATAAAGTCAACGGGGGCCGTATTTGCCACACAGAGCTATACAGCGCCTCTGCTTCACACATTCACTTTATCTCGGTTGTCCGAATAATTTGAAACCCCGCGGCCGCCAGCGGCATCGCTATCATTCAGGCACACAAGGGTGGAAGCTTCTAGAACGGTGGTTAAATACTTACTGCTTGAGATTTACTGGTTTTAAATCCCAGTAAGAGCCCTCCAGTCGTGTCCTTGGGCAAGGCGCTACACCAGGATTGCTCCAGTAAAACACCCAGCTGAACAGGTGGGCTGAGGGTGATTTGTATAAATGCAAATGGAAATGCTGAAATGGCTTCTTGAACGGTTGTACGAAGCACTCTAAGGAAAGTAGTCAGCTGTACAGTCACAGTGTGCTTCAGACTTATATCCGATCTGTATGCAGGATTTAACTACAAAACGATGGGGAGGCAGGTGGGTTGATCATTCCAAAAAGAGGCTGCTGATTTTACGAGATTCTAAACCACTATTCTTTTCCATTAGTTGCACTCCAGTGAGCCATTTTTCAGATATAGGTTACATGTGTGTTTTTCTTAACAAAAAAAACAGGATCATACAGTTTTTTTCCTGATGCACTTTAAAAAGTGGAAAGTGTGCAGCGCAGTGGGTTGGGATACCTCCGATCGGGGGAAGGGTTACTAGCTCGATTCTTGGGGTTGGCAGAGTGGCATTTCATTGCTGGACCCCTGAACAAGGCCCTTACCCCCAATTACTTTAGATTTTACTTTAATAGCCCGGAGAGAGGCACTTAATCTGACCCTGCTTTCTCTCAAAAAAGGTATGTTGCTTTGAATCACAGTTTCTGGTAATAAATAAAAAACATTTTCCTTTTTCTGCACGTTTCATTAATATGTCATTTTTTACTTAAAGCACACATACATAATGCATTATACATACCTTCATAATGCATTATAATGGCTTGTACTGATCATTATAATACATTATAGATGAGATTCATAGAGCATTCATAATGCATGAATAAACATGGCTATAATGTCTTATGCTCTTTTATAAATAGCTGTAGCTGTGTTTGTAATACTTTATGAATACATTATAATGCATTACGATGACTGCTTTAAGTAAAGTGTTCATTTTCATTCTTAAGGGGGTTCCTGTACATTTATTGGGGCTATAAAAAAAATAGAAGAAATTTTTAAATAATAAAAATATTAATTCATCTGTGGCTAGAAAACTATAGTGAAAGGAAACAGTATCAGTGCTGTATCAGTCAGCTACAGAATGAGAAATATTTACATGATTTCCATGTTCCACCACCTTGGCTTTAAACTGAGACATGATAAAGAACATTTTCCTAGAATATTTAAAGTAAAGGAGGGAGTTCATGGCATTGAAAACACAAGGTACCCTAAGCAGAAACATGCAGGCTACATTTCATCAATACACTCAAAATTTCCATTTAATCTTTTTAGAAAAACAACTTACCCAGTGGTGCTACTTTGGGTGACCTGGTTGCCTAGAAACATGTTTGTATTGGTGGGTGCGTATATACTACTAAAGCATAGCATGTAATTTAGTGTAGTGGTAAAGGACATGAAGGTTGCTGGTTCAAGTCCCAAGTGAAGCTTTACTATAATAGCCTTGAGTGAGGCACTTAATCTAAATTCTCCAGTGGAATATATGGCTGCATAAATTAGAGAAAAGCCTGGATAAAATTGGATAAAATCATTTATCAAGCAAGGAAATCTATTGAAATCCTTGGTTGCATGTACAATTTGCTGTAATGTTAAGCTTTTTTAAACATATGTTTTTGTAGAATTGAACAGAACAATGACGGAGGATGAGGACCTGTTCATCAACAACATCAAAAGCTTTCAATGGTTTATTCCAAAACCTGCACAGGCCATAATGGACTATTCCATGCATACTCTATACCTAGACAGCTATAAAATGAGAGTCATGTAACTGAAACATAAGGGAGAATTCTGGCGAGTTTATTTGCACCTGTTATACTTAATGCTTCCTCAGTTGCTGTGTTTTTTTTAACCTACTGTGTCAGCTGGTGCCTCTCCTGGCAGTCCCTCGCCTCTTAACGTGCTCTTACTTGTCGCTGGGAGTGAAGGAGGCAAAGGAGCAGACAGGAGAACCTGTGGGGACAGGAGAGCACACGGCTTTCAGGAACAAGCATTAGTGTGCTGCAGTTTCTGCCCAGAGGGAAAGAAACACAGCTTCTGTTTAAAAGTCAAACGCTGCTGGAGCCGTCAGACATGACTGGCTTTATGAACATCGGTGTCACCGCAGGGGTATCCCTGTGATCCCCCACTCCCAAAAGATTCATCACCTGTGTTATGTCATGTGATTTCTGGACTCATAAATCAAACCGACTAGATTTTACATTGACTGACACAAAAATGGTTTAACAAATCTGTCGTTAAATTTACAAGGTTATCCACCAGCAATAGCTGCTCCATCTATGCTGTTATAACCAGGACGAAACATAGAAGATAAATAGACGAAAATAGATGAAAGAGCTGCAAACGCTTATGATGCATTATAAAGGCTATAAACAAACTGGGAAAATTTTACATGAAAATGTTATAAAAAGTTCATAACACACCACTGAATCCATATTTCCGCTTTAGACTAAAGGTCATAAAATCTCTAATTCCAAGCTTGATGCATTTCCACCTTCTTGTTTATATAAATATTGAATGCCTTTCATGCCTTTGATAAGGTGACTCACGCAGGCGTCTGACTCTCATGGGCGTCTAAGAAAATATGCACACATATAGGAAGTGGAGTTCACACTACCGATTCCCTGAATGCCCGGCTTAACTACGGCGAGTGTAAAGTGGACACCCACTGGGCCACACTTAAACCTTTCCTCACAGATCTACTGGGTGGAAAGAGGAAACTGGAACGTATAGCTTCTTTTCCTGTGGTAAATTTAAAGATTAATGTGTACCTAAGCAGTGAAACTGCATTCCATCGTTAAGCTAAAGAAAGGCCAATTCACAGATATTTTAATATAGATTTTTTTCTGTGTTTTAATGAACATTTTCTTTACTTGACTGATGCATTTTGCTTAGAGAATGTTTTATTGTGAAAAAAAAAAAAATGCAGGCTTGGTCTGAAGCGACAGGGGTTTAACGATCAAACACCTTTATGTGGCAATGTGTGCATTATCAAAAGTAAAGTTTGATTGAAAAATTGACTAGAATAATAGTTTAATTTAGAAGCACCTGGTAACGGATGTCCATGATGAAACGCGTCAAAAATGAGTGCCCCAGTCAATCTCAAGGGGCCGCTTTCAGTCCAAGTCTTAAAACGCAATGTGTAACTGCTAACGTCCACCCATAACCATCCCCCGCCACAAGAGTGACTTAATTATCCGCCAACCTGCGTGGGGAATTATTACACGGGGCGGCATGAAGGTCACGTCCTGACAAATTGCGGGAGTGTCTTCCCCAGACAGCTCCGGATGCAAGGCGATGAATCAAAGCTGAACAATAATGATCCTGAGCATTTTAACGACAAGGAAAAGTTTGAGGCAATAATGACTTTTGGGGGAGAAAAATCAGCCAGGTTCTGATTCCAGAAAAAAAAATGAAAAAAATAGCTAAAATACATGACCCTCTCTAGGTGTGACAAAACAAATGTGCATTCTTGCATGCATTTCCAGATACACTTGTAAAACTGATTGCTTTGTGAGTATTTGCCATCCATCATTTTCAGTCAGTAGCAGGCTGATATTGGCTTATTGAAGGTCGTGCCTTCGGGGCCTTGTAGGGACACTGCTTATCCCTCTTTCTGTGCCTGGAACCAGCTTAACATTCACACACCACCGCAGGGTAAGACACATGGTCATCAGAGGGCCATTCCTCCATCCACCCCTCGCTTATGTGTCTCTGATGACAGTGTCTGTGAATAGGGGAGTGGCTTTAGTGGTTAAGACATTGAGCTTCCAACAAGAAGATGGATTAGAGAGATTCTCTGACTGTACTCAATTCAATTCAATTCAATTCAATTCAATTTATTTTTATATAGCGCTTTTCACAACAAGGTTGCCCCAATGCGCTT
>JAODJX010000035.1:12429278-12444618 GCA_026776945.1 Isichthys henryi | reverse complement strand
TGTGAGTGAATGGTGTGTGAGTGTGCCCTGCGATGGGCTGGCCCCCCATCCTGGGTTGTTTCCTGCCTCGTGCCCATGGCTTCCATGATAGGCCCCCCGCGACCCAATAGGATAAGCAGTTTGGAAAATGGATGGATGGATGGATGGATGAATTTCTTTTAAACTGCTATTGCTCTCATAAATAATATCACATAACCTCTTATGAAGCCAGTTCATGTTCTCAAAGATGTTATATAATGAATAATATATTTTGGTATAAAAATGTAAAGTCAGCAGTGAAACATTACTGTATAACTGACAAATTGGGTTCCAGCTCCAGGGCATTAAACATGGCAGAAACAAAACAAAAGGAAAAAAAAAATGTTATGGTAATGTTATGGATTTCAGTTTAGTTTAAATTAAATTAAAGTGAAATATAAGCAGCATCCCAAAAGTTAGAGTGTTACAGTAAAACCTCTACAATCATGAGATAATTATAGAATGAGACAAATATAGTAAAAATAAATATAAACTATTAGCCTACAGATTTTGGGAGAAATTGGTGGCAAAATATTGATTCAAACTGATAGAAATGATGCGTGTTGAAAGTTGTTCCTTATAAACTCAACACCTGGTATCGTTAATTATAAGAACATAAAAACATAAGAAATTTACAAACGAGAGGAGGCCATTCAGCCCATCAAGCTCATTTGGGGAGAACTTCACTAATAGCTCAGAGTTGTTAAAATCTTATTTAAAGGAACCCAGGGTTTTAGCCTGCATTACTTGAACAGGAAGACTATTCCATACTCTAGCTACATGTTGTGTCAAGAAGTGTTTTCTGAAATTCAGTTTAAAATGTTCTCCCGCTAATTTCCACCTATGACCACGAGTTCTAGCATTTAAACTAATACTGAAGTAGCCATTTGGCTGAACAGCATCCAGACCTGGTAGAATCTTATATACCTGGATCATGTCCCCCCTTAGTCTCCTTTGCTCGAGGCTGAACACATTCAGCTCAGCTAACCTCTCCTTATAAGACATTCCACTAAGACCAGGAATCATTCTCGTAGCCCTACGTTGCACCTTTTCCAAGGCAGCAATGTCCTTCTTAAGGTATGGTGATCAAACCTGCACACAATATTCTAGGTGGGGTCTTACCATGGAGTTGTATAATTGTAGAATCACCTTCCTTGACCTAAACTCCACACACCTAGAGATGTAACCTAGCATCCTACTGGCCTTTTTAATTGCTTCCCCACACTGGCAAGAGTGGGACATTGAAGCATCAACATACACACCAAGGTCTTTCTCATAATCAGCTACCTTTATTTCAGTGGAACCCATAAAATATCTGTACTTCATATTTATGCTCCCTGTGAGGATTACCTTACATTTACCTATGTTAAATTTCATCTGCCAGGTATCAGCCTAGTTGCTACTTAAATCAAGATTCCATTATAGCCTCTCCGCTGCTAGATCAGTATCTGCTACACCACCCACCTTGGTGTTGTCTGCAAATTTAACCAGTTTACTGTATGCATTGGTGTCAATATCATTAATGTAAATTAGGCACAGTAGTGTTCCTAAAATTGAACCCTGCGGTACCCCACTATGAACGCAGGTCCACTGTGACGTTGTACCTCTAATAGTTGCTTCCTGTCTGTTAACCAGTTTTCAATCCAAGCTGCTCCAGTTCCTAAAACCCCTGCAGCTTTGGGCTTAAGCAAGAGCCGTTTGTAGGGGACAACATTAAAGGCCTTCTGGAAATCTAAGTAGATCATGTCGTAGGCCATTTTGTGATCGATTTCTCTTGTAGCTTCCTCAAAGGACTCAAGTAGATTAGTTAAACAAGATCTACCTCTCCTAAGTCCATGTTGGCTATCCCTCAGAATGTTATTTGAATCCAGGTAATCTACCATTTTCCTTGGATTATAGCTTCCATTACTTTTCCAGTTATGCAAGTTAAACTGATTGGCCTATAGTTTGCTGGATTACGTCTAGCCCCTTTTTTGAATATAGGTGTTATATTAGCATGCTTCCAATCAACAGGTACCACACCAGTAGATAAGGATTTCTGAAATAGTAAAGTTAAACATTGGCTAATAATATCCCTCATCTCTTACTGTAGGTAAGATGCTATCATGCCCTGTGATTAATTTATTTTGAACTTAGCTAGGTTTTGTACCACATCAGCCTCAGTTATACATATATTGGTCATAGACTACGCTGTATTTGCACTAAATGGTGGCAAGTTACTTGTGTCCTCTACTGTGAACACCTGTGTAAAATAACCATTAAACTCTTTTACTATATCAGTTTCATTTTCAATTATAAGTCAGGGGTATAAATCTATAGTCAGTGATGTCTGCCCCTACCCCGAAGGCTCTTCTTGAAAGTTCTAATGAAGAGGCAAAGGAAGACATGTAATGTATGTTGTGAGGACTGGATTTATTCACCCCGAGCAACACTCGCCCCAAAAGCCGCAGAAGCACGATGTGAGATGCACGAGACAGCTGATGGGACCAGCATTGCATGAAGTTGGCTGCCAGAACCATCCGGCGCCTTCACAGTTGGGCCCGGGAAATTGAATTTCTACAACTCCTTTGGGCTTTCACTCGATATGTTCTTCCTGTTGTAGTTTGCTGATGGCGCTGGTAATTTAAAGCAGGGATCAGCCATCTCAGAGTCTTTCCCTGCTCTACATTTCCCTCAGCTAGTACAAGCCTTCCTGCTCACTATAATTATGTGATATGTAACCGTAGATACAGATTGAACATTGATTGCATAATGTAAGATCCCATTGCATGAATAACTATTGACTACATTCTGTACCTAATTTATGGTGTTTCTTTTCTTGATAATATTTTTCTATTCAATTGTTCTCATTCCACCTTGCATTTATTCAATAATTTATTGCTTTACCTACATAAAGGTATTACAAGATGGTAGCCTGCATATAAAATCACTTATAGCATTTGTATTTATAAATTTTATTGTGCTGTTTATATACAATGATTTCTTCTGAAGAAATGAATTAAAATTACTAAAATATATTTGTTTAGGAAATTATCAAGCACTTTGTGGCACACTGGGCAGCACCGTTATCTCACCCATCCAGAGCTGGGTGCTTAAATTCCACCTCTGATGTGTGTGTGGGGATTTACATGTTTCTTCTGGTAACACTGGTTTTCTCACACTGTCCAAAAACATGTGGGCAGGTTAGTTGGTTCCCCTCAATTTCCTATTATATGTGTGTGTGTGTCCGGTGATGGACTAGCGTCCCCTTGCCTTGTGCCTGGAGTTGTCCCAGAAATGGAGGTAAAGATTTTTCATTTCCGTCTTTGCAAAATTGACCTTGGTAAAAAAAAACCTATAGTCGAAATACACGCGTACTCAGCTAAATATGTTTTGAAATTGCCTGTTATTGAATGTATGTATTTGCACCCTGTAATGGACAGGCATCCCATCCAGAGTGTACCCCTTACTTGTGCCCCATGTTGTCGCCCCCCTCTCCACCTCCCCACCCCCCTGTATCCATCTGGAATAAGCAGTCAGGAGTCAGTTTATCCAGAATCTTGGCTTGTTAGAATTTTTTCAAAAGTGATAAACAGACAATAATCAGAAATAGGGAAACAAAGGGGCTTTGAACATAGAAGAAAAGCTTGGAAAGTGGGTCAGCTGCTGGTCTCATATAGAAAATAACCACAGCAATCACTGCTAAGTACTGACTGGCTGTCTCAAGTGTATTGCTATGGATAACAGTGTGATATATGAGTTACGAGGGTGTGAACCATTTTCTGTTTATCAAAGTTTCTGAGTATGAGTTCAAATAATTCTCACCCATTCATTCTCACATGGGATATGCTGTTTGCCCTCATTCCATTTCAAATAAGGACCTTGAGAGCACCATCCTTGAGCACTGACTACGTGCACTTCAAGTTATCTTCATAGAGCAATTTCCATACCATAATTGCCTCTGCACATAATAGCAACAGCCCATGGTTGTACACCTCTGAGTGGTTAGCATGGAATGGGTCTCTGTGAAGGTGAAGACTGCATCCTGCCTCATCTCACCCAAGTCTTTCCAAGCATTTTGCTATTATTTCCCCATTTTTTTCCCTCCATAATCCATGAACCATTATCTCAGATCAGTGTTTTGGTTAAATGTAATGGAGTCTTGCATCTTGTGGGTGAATATAAAGCTCATTAATCGTTAAATATTTGGTTTGCATAGAGATAAGCAACATCTTGTGCTGTGAACATATTTATAAATACAGAGGCATAAGAGCTAATTTAGAAACTAAAATTAGATTGTTATACAGTTAAAATAATAGCATAATTTTTCTTTATATCACAATTACCATTTGTGCATTTGATACTTGTCAAAAACCCTTCCAGCATTAATATAATAAATTCATGAGAAATCATAAACACATGACATTCATGTACTCATAGAAATAATATGTTTTATTTTACTGCTAAATTCAAACAAAAGAGATTGGCTTAAATGATTGGTTTATATACATTTTTTAGGATAATTATCATTTTGCTTCCATTAAAAATGTAACAGTAAAATGCTGGAAATTATATTTTGATTAATACATCCATCCATTTTCTGTAACCTCTATCCTATTCAGGGTTGCAGGGGGTACAGAGCCTATGGGCACAAGGCAGGGAACAACCCAGGATGAGCTTCCAACCCATCGCAGGGCACACTCACACATCATTCACCCACACATGCACACATATTGGCAATTATGTAGCTCCCATTGACCTCAGCATGTTTTTGGACTGTGGGGGGGGGGGGACCAGAGTACATGCAGGGAGAACATGCAAACTCCACACACATGGAACCAAGGTGGAGACTTGAACCTGGGTCCCAGAGGAGTGAGTCTACAGTGCTAATCACTGTCATCATTGCGCCATTAAATATTAAGAGCCACAAATTGCCAATTACTTGCCTTAGTTACCAAGGCATTGTCTATAAATTACTGTATGTACTAACTAAAACTAATACACATAACCTCTAATAACCTTCATATTGTTCCTAAGCAATAACTGAGTTTAATCAGTGCATTGCAATGTACGATAAATCATATTGGATATTTGACAAGTAAGCCTGCCAAAACTAACAGTATCCAGTTAACTCCGTAAATCTCACCTTTTCACGGCGAGCTTGATTTACAACTAGGTGACAAACCAGGGGCCACTCACTTACTCCATGGAGGGGTGCCTTAGCAGTTAGCCGAATGTTAGCTTCGAGCTGCAAAACCATATCCTTCAATAGGAAACATTATTCCACGTACTGCACTTGAAGGGTTTATGACTTACATGCAAGGATAACCTTTGGCCTTGTAATCATCAAACTATAATTTGTCTGCTCACAATACCACCCCCCCAAGTCATGCTTTTGAAACTTTGACCCACCGTCTGACAGTCATGGGACACCACTTTGTCAAGAGCAGCATAAATATTCCCGAATGTTTACCATGTGGAAAAAGCCTTCTAAGATAGCATCTGTCCAATTAGGTACTCATTCATGTAAGTTGTAAGATAAGCAAGTTTTGTAAAGTTTCTCCAACTTCTCCAGACAATGTAATGTCTGCCTTTGCAAATTGCTGGAGCCATTAATTATAGATCAGCAGAAGCATGTTGCTGGCTGAGATTCATTTATATTTCAAGCTTATGAAATTTGTTGGTTTTATAGTAATTTGGCTCATTTACAATGAAACATCATCTTTCCTTACTTGAATATGGTCTTGCCATTTATCAGTGTATTTATTAGTTCTTTTTTCTATCGTAACTTACCGAAAATTTAGCAAACTCGGTTTCTCACCCAGAGTAAACAACACAGAGAGTCAATACCAATTTTTCTATAAAAGTTTGAGCCTTTAGAAAGCATACAAATAACACTCAAGTGCATCATCTGGTATCAGGAGAATTGTGATGACACAATGACCAAGGCCACAGACACAGTGAAAACTGAATATTTGCAGCTGTAATAGGAGGTAAGAGATGAAATCCCCCACGAGGCTTTATATCCCATATCTTATTTTCAGAGAGGCCTGGCCCATTTCTGACTGGAGAGACAGTGGAGGGGCATAGGGAGAGCTCTGAGGCCTTTTTTCATGTGCGCTGCAGTTTATGTGGTACCACTGACAGCCTCAAAAGAAAACCTCTTCCTTTGGATCTATAGCACAAGCCCTGCAGTTCGCCGGTGTCTGTCAGCAGCTGGCTCGCCTCCCGCTACTCTGCGTGGCGATGTCAGCACAGGCTTGCCTGTAATAGCTCCTGCTCGGCTTTTAAGTTTGCGTTGCGCGTCATCCATTTTTCATTACAAGTGCGTGTTAAATGGAACAGTGTAAATGCTAGCATAAAAAATTCAATAAAGAGATATCATGTTAGTTTAATTGCAGTAGTTACTGTAGTTTATTGTAGCTTCGACAAAACATTTCAGCGTTTCCAGGACTATGCAAGTGACCTCAAAATAGGCTAAATTTCATAGTGAAAAAAATAAATGTAAAACATATATGAAATGATAATTGTATTGTATTGCATGGTAATTCTTGACTGTCCTATATTTGTGCAATTATATTTGGTCTTTGGATAATTGAGTAAACAATTCAATGCTCAGATGATTTTATAATATGACACTGTGCTTCAGTTCTATTAAACATTTTAGAAGAAGACATAGTTTCACATTGAAATCAACAGACTAAAACTAAGAGAACTTTTAGAAGTCCGGTCTACTCAAAATCAAAATATATCATTGGGAGAATTATTCGGATGTAGCAAATCCACTCTGAAAGCAAGAGAAGGGAACTTCATTTCAAAGCATGCTACTGTATATGCATAAAATATATTCACTATTAAATGGCCTGAAAAATATTGCTCTTCTGGTTTATGTGACAGAAATCTACTATACAAACTTTTGTGGAAAAAAGCTTCACCATGTTTCTGAATGGGCAGAGTGATTAATCGGGGAAGAGGACAAGAAAAGTCGGGGTCATGGCATGAATGCAGAAACAGACACACAGATACATTTCAAAATGCTCCCTAAATAAAATAACTGATAAGCAAGTATTTTAAAACATATTAGCTGCTGCATTTTAAAAAATTCTAAAAGAGTCAAAATTGCACACCTTTTTTAAAACACTCCTGAAGTAGCATACCTGTGTAATCCAAACGAGTACTTCAGTAACATTCCGATCAAGGATAAACGAAACAGTTCTGCAACATAAAGTAACACACAGCCGCATCAGTCAACCTCTAGAGACATGACATAACAAAGAGAATTCCCAGAGTGCGGTCATAAAATGTATCTATCCGTCTTCCGTAACCACTTATGTAGTACTGGGTTGTGCTGAGTGTAGAGGCCATCCCATGGGGGGGCTGGGCACAGGGAAATAGGCACCCTGGCTGCCAGTTTATCGTAGGGCACCCACAGGGACATTGTATTGAGATACAGAATATATTTCAGATAAAGTCACCAGTCTATTCATGAATCCGCTCTTCATTTTCTCCTTTAAAGATTAACTCTGTGGTCAGCTTATGTGATACAATTGATTTGTTCATTTTCTGCAGAGTGTCGTATTTTAGGATGAGTGTTAATCACAGCACCAGGCACAGGTTTATAATGTGCAGAAATGATGAAAATGTACGCATTGGTATTTATTTATTGGGACAAAGGATGACAAACATTCATCAAAGTAATATTAACTGCAGAGCATAGCTAGTAATGTAAGGCGTAATAAATCACCTCGGCTCCTTCATTTTCCACACTGTATGCCTTTATCATTTTTACACAATTGGGACTCTGGGCTCTCAACGTAAGATTGCCTGAAGTGAATGAAAAAAAGGACAAACAAGCAAATAAATCTATTCCTAATGAGGGCTGTACAGTGCTCTGGGGAAACATTTCTGTAGTTCGATGACCAACGGTGCTAGGCTTCTCTCTTACGTTTAGCTGAAATATAAGAAACAGATGAAACAAACACTGAAAAAAAAAATCATCCCGGACTGTTTGTGGATTGTGAGGTGCCTGGTAAAACTTAGTGATGTGAATTCTGGCCTGAATGAGGATGCACTCACACCTGTGTTCACACCTGGTGCCCCTGCCTGCAGAATGCAAAGCGAGTTGCACCTGAATGAATCCCAAGTTGGAGTTTTCTGAAGAGCTGGACTCCGGATAATACAAAAGTGTCTCATCTTGCTCGTATATCCATCCATCCGTCTTCTATAACACTTATCCACTACACTGCAAGGTTTCCCAATCCAGTCCTCAGGAACCCTCAGACAGTCCACATTTTTGTTTCCTCCTGGTTCCCTACCAGTAGGGAGCAGAAATGTCTGGCAAAGAGTTCGGATGGAGCAAAAACATGGACCCACCATGGCTCCCTGAGGACTGGATCGGGAAACACTGCATAACAGAATCACGGTGAGCCTGGAG
Source organism: Isichthys henryi (assembly GCA_026776945.1). NCBI lineage: Eukaryota > Metazoa > Chordata > Actinopteri > Osteoglossiformes > Mormyridae > Isichthys > Isichthys henryi. Next base: position 12,436,187 of record JAODJX010000035.1, on the reverse strand, counting down.
CCTATTTTGCAAAGTACAAACCACAAGCTACGGGACACTTTGGATGAAAATAGACTATCTGTTTAAATATTAGCTACATCAGTTTAATTAAGTATTTTATTTGCACAGAACCAGTTAAATCGCTAAAATAATTCAATAGGTTTGCTTGAATATATGAAATGATATGAGTAGAACCCTTGACTACTTTCAAACCCAGCTAACCTTTGTTTTGTTTTTGTTTATTTTCCAACAGTAATTCATCTCGTATGCATTTTCAGTTTGTTTTGATGTTTTGTCTCGTATTCTGGAATTATTACTTTGTTCTACACTTCACCTGTTTCTGTTCTTCTTTATCTATTTTTTTTGCCTGAAATTTCAAGCCAGTCCACTATCTCTAAAGCAATGGATATGTCACACGTTGTACGCACTGACATTAAGGTCTCTTTTATGTCCATGATCTTAATATACATTGAAATGTCTAAACCATCACATTTGATGTTACCTACATGACATCACAATGACTAAATGAAAAGTACTGAAAGCATGAAAAGTTAAAGTAAATGTCTATATATAAATAATATACATTATATATAAACTCATAAATCCACACAAACCTACACTAGCGTTTTATTTTTAATGCACTGTATGTATTTGGAAAAAAAATACATATCACTTTCTTGTGAATATACTGTGACCCAATATACCTTTGCAAAATAACTGAAGCTCCAGTCAGCGAATCAAATTCCATATCAGAATGATTGATTTTGATCTACAGTGCCAACATATTCACGTGTAACCCGCATTTATTACACTCTCAAATATGCAATATAATTTATTATAATGCAGAGACGCTTCAACTGTGACTGCACAGTGTTCTCTCCTTCGACATAACTTCAAAAGATAAACCCAAGGCTATCTTCCGTCAAGGCTATGACTTAAGCATATGCTTTAGATCATTCTTAATGAAAACAATTTACTGAGAGCAGCTGCAACGTTCAGGTCTGCAGTGATAATGACTTCTGGAGAAAAGATGGTTATGCCAGGGACTTAAAAGGGCAGGGGGGTAGCACGGGCAGCACAGGAAAGTGGGGTAAAAACAAACCTGTGTGTTTTATGCACCTGCCCTTAAGCAAATTAGAGACTCTTACTGTATAGTGTAAATTTTTCTTTTGAGCCCAATTTGAATAATGTTAACGGAAAAGTTAACAAATGCTTAATCATTTTACTGATCAGCCCCAATTTAAGCTCACACGCATAAAATTTCATTGCATTTATCGCATATTATGAATAAAGACAATTGTCAATATTTGTTTCTTCTCACCGGCAGAATTCAAAACTTCTAAGGGCATTTAAAAGTAAATCACACAGAACACGGAACCTCTGCATTTTGGGGCATTTCTTATCAGTCGTCTTATTTAGGAGGAGCTCTGCTGTTTGTGTGTCTGTGTCATTTAGTCCAGCTTCCGAGGGTTTTTCAGCAACTGCAGGCTCCTGCATTTGATAGCGAATCACTCACACTCCCAGAGTAGACAAAAACACACCTTTGGCAGGCATAAAGCTTTGCCTCTGCACTTAACAGAAGCCTCGGAGCACGCAGGAAGGTGGGGTGGAGGCATGGGCTCAGAGCAGCACCTGTGCTTGTGTTTTTGGTGGGAATGATGAAGCTTTTTGGCGTGCTTGACAACAGTTGAGATGTGGGTGGGGAAATGGGCAGCCACACATATGGATAAATGTTCTACCTACAGCAGATAAGAAGACCTGTGTATTCATGTTTAGGGTGTCTTAAATGGAGGACATATTTTTGGGATAGATATAGGTATACATTAGATCTTTCATGATGACTTTGTTCTAAGGAATTCAGTGCTTCGAATGTTTATCACAAACAAACTGTCCAGTTGCAAATTTTTGAATCATGCCAAATAATGATTTTAAATGTTAATGGAACTTAAAATAGTAAACAGTGACAGTAAAATGATGGGGTAACTTTTGCTTAAGACACATCTTTGAAAATGGATCACCTGCCACATTTTCTCTAGTATAAACTAATTTGAAGAGAACAGTTTATTAAAGGAAAAAAATCTATATGCAATGAGCAGGTTCTTTGCTGGAGGCTCAGACTGATCGATATTTTAGATTTGTTCAGCTAAGCCCTTCTTCTAGTTTGTCAAATAAAATCTCTCATTTAAGAAGTGGAAAGGAGGAAACTACATCATTATGTTCACAGGCATTATTAATAAAGACAAATGTCAATATTTGTTTAACACTCTTCTCACTGGCAGAATTCAAAACTTTAAAGTAAATTGCACAGAACATGGAAATTCTGCATTTTTGGGCATTTCTTATTAGATTATTTTAAACAAATACGGCTCATTACAATATGAGCTTATTTATTAAACATAGTAAGTCATTACTTGGAAAATTAGCCTTTAAGTTAAGATTTATGTACCTCTGTCGGATGCCTGTTAGTCTGCTGCCTAATCAGATGGAGAATTTGTGTATCAGGTCAAATCAACGGACTTACTGTCTGGATGATTAATTTGATAATTAATTATATCTAGTCAGCAAGGGTGATGCTAATGATGTACACTGGAATTCCCACGTTTGAAATATGAAAAAAGAGAACTGGAGACTTTACGATCTTACAAGTACATAAATATTTCTTTAACAACATTACTTCAGCATTTTCATTACACTGAAAGTACATATGTTTCTATGTACATTTTCTGTTTGGTAGATGGAATTTAGGCAAAAACTTATGTATGTTTGTCTAGACCATCTGAAGCAATATTCATTGCAAAACACAGGATTATACATGGTCTCCAAATTTTGCACATGTTTAACGTAAAATTTTGTGGTATTTTATTATTCAATGTTTTGTTGTTTAATCTTTGTTAAGCATATTTGGGTGTATCTGTGTTGGAAAGCGCTATTCCAATTCATGTCACCAGTTCAGTTGCAGCGGAAGGCACATTGCATAAAAACAAATTTCATGGAATTGAATATTTTAATTATGATTTTGGGTATATAAACAAATTTGGTAACACTTTCTATGAATGCCATGTCTATAATAATCTATGAATGGATTCATAGCACATTGTAATGCATTCATAAAGCATTTTAAAGACAGGTATAACTATTTATAGAAAGACAAAAGACATTATAGCCATGTTTATTATGCATTATGAATGTTTTATGAAGCTCTCATCAGGAATGCAAACACAGCTATAATGTGCCTTTTTAATAACTAAATAACTTCATAATGCAGTACAAAGCATCCTTAATTCTTATACTGACCATTATAATGCATTATGAAGGTGTCTATAATGCATTATTGATGTCAGCTTTAAGTAAAGTGTTACCATAAATTTCCCATATGCCAGGGCTCGTTTGATAAAGTTGAGGCCTTTTTTAACCCAGGAATTTCGTTAGGTGAAGGATAAAAGGACGAGAGCACTTAAACTCCTTCCACTGATACATAGAACAAAATTCAGTTTATGCTACAATCCAAACTGCTGCTGATTTACAACCCTTGGTGATTTCTCATGTGTATTTTCCAGCAATGATGTCTTGTTCTTACAGCAGAGACAGTAAATAAAATATTTAAATGGTTTCGTTTAACTTGCCCATGTCGTCAAAGAGTTGACTGAAAGTAATACAAAGGATTGTCAGCTACACTGAAACTGACATGTGCGTATCAAACATACATAAAAGAGTAACTTCACATTAAAATAACACTTACTTCAAAACAATGTATTATTCATAACATACAAAGAAATGCTTGTAGTCTTCTGAGAGTATCAGTAATTATCTCATAACTTTTTTTTTTTTAACAGATATTAAGTCTCAACGACATGCAGTTAAGCTAATTAGTGTCTCAGCATTAGACCGGCAACCAGCCCATAGCATACCCCTGTCTAATGCCCCACTTTTCCTGGAATAGGCTTCAGGTCCCATTGTGATTCTATCCAGTCAGTAGATTTGTTTGTTTTGGTAGTTGTATAATGTGTATGGTGGGACTGAGGTTAATTACAGTATAAGGTAGGTCAGCTGGGTTTAGCTAGACCAGGATTTTTACTAACATTTATTTTACTGTGAAAGATGTCTTTGGTTCACATACACGTTCACAGCTTTATCAAAGAAGTAGCTACTCCATGGATTCCATGTCATTTTCTGACCAGAACAATTCAATTCAATTTGTACGCATTCTTGTGACATTTTTGTTGAGTAACATTGCTATTTCATGCATATATGATATAATTTTACACTGACTGAAAAATGTATAAAATTTGTCATATATAAATATATGGATAATGGCATGGAATAGTCAATACTTATTCTGTGGTTTTTGTGTGCTGTGCCTCATCCCCCATGCTGCCTGTGATAGGTATCTCACAACCCCCTACTGCAGGATGGCTGGATAGTTTTTATCAGTCCCTGCCGTGAGCGTCCTGTCTATTATCCCTTTGTACTTTTTGCATTTCTTAATTCTGTTCTTCAGAAGACTTGTGTTCTTCAGTTCGGTGTCTCCTACCTCACAAACCCTGTTCATTTGCTGAATGGTATAACAAGGACAACCCTTTCTTGAACCATTTCCTCTAAATCAGCAAATGCTCTTTGATATGAAAGCAACAGTCTGTCATGTATAACGTTTACAGTATATAAAACCCAGGAAATATGACTGACAAGCAAAAATGGCATTTTGTTACATAGTATTGCATCATATATATATATATATTTATATAAAAAACATGTAATTTTCCATGCACAAGTACAGAATTAGAAAATGATACGGAAATTTACTTTCTAATGATGGAAAATTTTGACCAACAGATTCATTATGAGTGAATCCAACCGAAAAAGAATTGGATTAATGTAGCTTTATACACTGCTTATAGTTGCTTATTTCATTATGCGAGCCATCAGCAGTCTTTTGCTGAGACTCGAGGTATTAACTGAAAAGCCACCCACATAAAGAGGTTTTATATAATCCACTTAGATGATATGTGCACCATAATTGCTTTGTGGACAAGACAAGGATGGGGATTAAATGTGCTTCTGTTATTTTGCTCAGGTCAGTCAAGAGACAATGCTGTGATTTGCTTTAATATGCACTTCATGAGTATATATTTGCTTTTTTTTAATGGTAACTGCTATGCGGATCATTGGGTGGAATCAGAGCATTTAGTCTGGATATGGATGTTAAGTATCAGAAGAAAAACAAGGCTGAGCAGGCTCCATGAACTTAATCTCTGAGGATATACAGGAGAGGCTTCTCTGGCTCATAAATGACTTGCATTTCCAATTCTAGAAGCTGACCTTTAGAAAGTCCCATTAAGGTCGAGTCCTTTCTCTGTCACCACATCACCTCACCACCATCATATTTTCTGTCCCACTCACCCATACATCTTCAGAAAATGGCAAGCACCTCCTTTCTTCTCCCTTCTGGAAATTAATTAATTTTGGCCTGTGAGTATGGATTTGCTTGTGATCTGCCCCGACAGACTGTAAAATAGACCATATGCTATTACGACGACTTTTTTTTTTTTAAAGGAACAGACTCATAAGGGTAAGAAACCCCCAATTAGAGTACATACTCAGTCGTCGGCAGAAGTAAGAGTACCTGTCTGGATGGTTGTCAGAAGGTGAAGTTATTATCTGTCTCTGTGTGGCATGGTCCTCTGTAAAGAGATGCTCCTAGACAGAGACAGAGAAACCTGGTTGATGTTGTGTCTAAGCCATGAAGCATCATTTTCACAATCAAGCCAATTGTTTTGGCTGAACCTCAGCCCCTGAGTTGGGTTCCAAGAAGTCATAATCATTGCATTTTTTTAAATGTAGAATATAACTCAATGAACATAATATAGAACTGCTCATCCAGTACAGTACAGGTGGGGGGGGGAGCGTGTGGATTCTATCCCAGGCAGCACTGGACACTGAGTAAGGGAATGCCTGGGCAGGATGCCAGTCCATTCCAGGGCATATACAATTGGCAGCTTGTGAAATTGAATGCCTTTGGATTACGGGAGGAAATCTGTGAAGCAGGAGCAGGGAGGCAACAGTGTTACCTAAAGGGCCACTCTGCTGCTACCCCTTTGTGTTTGGTGTGCTTTTGTTTCCTACCATAAGAAGAATATAATACATGAAGATAAATATCTATAGTTCTATAGAGAGTTATAAAAATAAAAAACCTATATTTAAATCTATCTATCTATCTATCTATCTATCTATCTATCTATCTATCTATCTATCTATCTATCTAAATGATCAATCATGTAATAAAATAGTAAAATCCATCCATTTTCTATAAGCGCTTGTCCGATTCAGGGTCGCGGACTCAATCTTGAAGGTGCTCCTGGAGGCTGTCCTGAATAACCCAGGATTGGGCCCCAACTCATCGTAGTGTCTGAGAATCCTATGTCTATTAATTATTGGTAAAATAAAGAGTTAAGAGGTAAATGGTAAAAATTCATGTCAAAGTAGATTCGATTTAAAGCTTTTCTCTGACAACTATTAGTGTAAAACATTTTACTGCACATTTAAATAATTTATCCTGTTTTTTAAATCTAGTTCATATTCATTCAATTGCAAATGCAGTATTAAATACTTAATTTAATTTTTCATTTTAAGGTAATTTTCCAGGGAGCGGCATGGTGGTGTAGTGGTTAGCACTGTCACCTCACACCTCTGGGACCTGGGTTCGAGTCTCCGCCTGGGTTACAGGTGTGTGGAGTTTGCATTTTTTCCCCTTGTTGTTGTGAGGTTTCCTCCGGGTACTCCGGTTTCCCCCCACAGTCCAAAGACATGCTGAGGCTAATTGGAGTTGCTAAGTTGCCCATAGGTGTGTATGAGTGAGTGTATGGTGTGTGAGTGTGCCCTGCGATGGGATGGCCCCCCATCCTGGGTTGTTCCCTGCCTCGTGCCCATTGCTTC
>JAODJX010000035.1:12389776-12399869 GCA_026776945.1 Isichthys henryi | reverse complement strand
CCTCCCTGCTGAGACTGCTGCCCCCGCGACCCGACCCCGGATACAGCGGAAGATAATGGATGGATGGATGGATGGATTGTCGTTTAATAGCCAAAGTAATGCATGGTTGAATGCAGCACTCGTATATGAAGCTCGGAACTGCTACTTGCACATAACTGCGGTTAACCATTAGCGTTCCAACACATCATCTCTGTATTTTAATAAGCCTCAGGTACTTATAAATTCTGATAGATCTCCCACATTGCAGAGGAGCTTAGGATAACAGTCACCAGGGAAAACTCCCAGAAAAGAGAAAAAAAAAATAATTCCCTGGAAGACAAAAGAGAGAGAAGCGGTGAGGAGCCTCCGGGGAATTAGATTAAGCAGAGATCTGTAGGAAAGGATTTCCGTGGGCTGCCTCGTAGGACACAGCACATGTGCCAGTGAGAGAAATGCGAAGGCATTAGAGAAAGTGAGTGAGGCAGGAACGGCGTAAGACTAGGCTGTGCGTTGAAAGGTGACACGGTTAACTTTTTACTCAACTAGGAAAAATCTGGTCGGTCTTTAAAATAGCACTGCGCACCAAAGAAGAAACAAGAGGGAGGCACCAGGGCGCTTTGCAGCAAGACAGAAATTGCCCGGGTAGAAACTAGAGATGTCGGCTATGAAGTGTGACAGTCAAAATAACGTCATTCACAGTTAAAATGTCACCCACGTTGTCTTTTTATTGTTGAAGAATAATCTTAGCCTGAGCCTTTAGATTACACTGTTAATTCACCATAACACAGCGTATGAGCTAAATATGAGACATTTATATGAGCTGTCCGTCTTGTTTCGAGTATATTACCATAATGAAACTGATATGCTTTCTGCACAATATTGTAGCTTATATTATACTTGATATTAACTCGAGTCTCTGAGGACATTCAAAGAAAGTTACAGGAACTCACACATAGAATGACTTGTAGTGAAGTTCTGCTTACTGTGTACTATGCTGTCCTTAATGTCTTTTTTTGTGCACAGCATAATTTTACAACTAATGCTGGAAATCCTTGATCATCCATGTGGTGACATTTTAGTGAAGAGAGTGGCATGTTTGTTCTGATGACAAATTGATTGTGCTTCAGATGGCACCATCTGTCATGAACAGGACTGGTCTTTTCTGAGCTTGTATTCTAGGGTGAGGAGAACATTTGGGAGCGTTTTATGTTATAAATTCAAATTGCTGCTGTTGAAGGATGTTGGGATGGATGTTGCCAAGAAACTAAGGTTTCTAAATCAAAATACTTAACAAAACCTAATGTGCTATACGTATATGCACATGCATATATATATATATATGCACTTTAAACTCAGATAACTGAAAACTGGAGCCAAGCATGACCCTCAAAACTCGAGAAAAAAGACCTGTTTTCAATAGCAGAAGCTCCTATTACCATCCATAGTCATTTTGTTGTCACGTCTGTTCGTTTCATGCATATATGGGTCTTAAGTAGTGGGAGCCATGGAAATCAGCAACACTGGTGGATCAACTGTAAATACGTAAACTGTAAATAAGTAGCTTTCCCAGCTACCCCAAAATTTAGTTTTATCTTTGATCATAAAACAGGATTAAGAGTGAACAGCACTAACAAAAAACGTAGTTAATCAGTTTTTCAGCTTCTTATACATGATGATTAGCAGAATCAATGTAACAAATTTCATCCACAAAGACTGAAAACACAAAAATGACACACCTATAGGGGTGGCTAAAAAGTGATGTTTTGTGAGTGAAAAATGTAAAAAGAAAAAAAGCTATCCAAAAACATGTTTCATTTCTGAATCATGTTTAAATTGAAATGGACAAGTTTATTTTGCCAACAGGTCATCTTCTTGTGCATGTGAACCAAATTTAGGATGTTTTGGGTGATGTTCTAAGACATTTTTATTTTTCTGACTATGTGCCAGCTTGAAGAGCAGAGGTCTACCACAAAGAAATGTCAGAATTGAAACAAACAGGATTTTATTAGAGGAAAAATGGATAAAATCAGGGGTGAGACCCTTTTATGTTTCAAGTAAAAAAACAGTGCTCTAAAAAAACCTAATAGAATACAACACTGTTCAAGAACACAGCTTTCAAAACTGTGCCTCTGTACCACAACCATAATCAAGCCCAAAACCTCCAAAAAAACTACCCAGGTGACCCTATTTAAAGCAGAACAACCCAGCTCTCTAATGAGGGTCAGTTGGGTTTTATTACCTTAAGTGTTCATTGGCCCAGGGCCGGTGATCAATTGCCATGGAAACACGACTGTGCCATGACTCACACCAGAGGTATCTGTAGTCCTCTTTCATCTGTAGCGCACGCCGTTTATATGCAAAGCTTTCACACTCCTCTCATCTCTCCGTCTCACCTTTAATTGTCCGCATTAATATTTTAAATCACATTTAATCACAGGAGTTTAATATAACCGCGTGAGCATTCTGGCAGCGTTCTCATAAGCCGTGGCGTCGCCTGTGCAAAGATATCGGTGTCTGTCTGCAGAAATCCATCAGTACGGCTAGGGAAGCGTACACATCATTCTGACCGCCACTCTGGCTTTATTCCGGTCCAATTATCTCTTCCCCCGTCGGCACACTCCTCACGTACTCCATTCGTCTTTAGATATTTGCTCTTTATCATGTCTCGCTGTACGCCGGGAAGTGTCCAGTGCTGATTTCAACCTGCTCCTCTAACTACAACAATCATTTAGCATTCCGCCGCATTCTTATCTCATCGGAGCCGCTTCAATACCACCTACTCAATCTGCCACCTCTACCCTCTGGCAACAAGCTACCAGTTTCTAAATAACTTCAGGTTACATCTCTATTATCTTTGGGTGTCTTTCTCTGATACAGAACTGTACCTATGTGGCTAAACTGCACCCACCCGCCACCCCAAGCTGGCAGGCTTTCTTGGCCATATTCGCTTATATAACATTCATATGACTATTAGCCATCCAGTCTCCTCATCCACGTCTTCGGTCCCTGCATTTCCTCTTTACTTTTCCTCCTGTTTTTTTTTCCCTCCATCCTTCACTGGGTCAGCTTTGCTTCCTTTCCAGAACCCTCCCTAGGGTAGTCACTCAGCGGTTCTTCCGCAGGGACCACAGCATTCATCCTAACAAGAGCCCCAGTTCTCAGCATAGTCCCTCTCTTGGCAACACAGATTTAACGCCACCCCTCCATCCCATCCACCATTAAAGACTGCCAAGCGATAGATGACAGTATCACAAGAGGCCACTGACTTTTCCAACATGCCTGTACCGTTTGCTGACCAGCACTCTGAGGAGTGCTTCTTTATCTCACACTTCGGTCGCGCCTAGAGCTGTCAGCAATTATTCACTTCTGCCATCACCCTGGCAACTTGCCTGTCACCAGTGTGATATGTATTATGCCATGTTTTTCCCAGTTAATTGTTAAAAACCCCCCCAAAAAAAACTGCAAATGTTCTGGGAAAATAACAAAACTGTGAATAAACAGTCACAGATAGACAAAGCTGAAATCGGTGATACTGGTTCGGTGGGAGCTTGAATTGGGCCATATCTGCATGCGGGAGTGACCTTCTGTGTCCTAGGCTGTCACAGTAATTTAAGGGTTTTCATTGAGACGTCATGACTGCAGGCTGCACGCCTTGCCTGTCATTCATGGAGCATTCGAGAACAAAAATGAAGAGAAAAAAATGAAGGACTAAGGTTCAGAATCGGAGTGTAGAATAAGACACAGGAATATTATTTGAGGCGTGATGTTTTTGCAGCCTCAGCAAAAGTGAAACACATAAAATATGGAAGATTACAAAAAGGATGAGAAGTTATTTCATGGAAAATCCCTTATTAATGAACGCAGTTAGCCCGAACATTACTCCTATTAGGAAACTTATTCCATAATATTTTAAGTTATAATACAACAATTTCTCACATCACTTCACAAGCTCCTTAAAACAAGCTAATGCTTTAAAGGTGTTTGTTAATCAACATGGATACATCGTTTGAATCATTTTATGAGGATTTAATCCTAAAACTTGCTGGCTTATTATACAGATTTTATTCTGTAGATCAGTGAGTTTGATCCCTTTTGATGACAAAAATCTGATTACAGCATGTTGGGCATTAATGGTGCGATTAGATGCATGTAGATGCAGAAAGCGATGTGATCACATCCCTGCTGAACAAAAACCGTGAAGACTACTAGCCAGAACTGATGTCTGAATTACCTCACAATGTGGGGAACAGTATCAGTCAGAAAGCATGTTCTCACACACATTGCATATTGCCATAAGTTATTGATTTGCTCTGATATATTGCTGCAATATGGGAGGACACATCCACTTGATTCCTGTCCTTGTGATTGTGTGGGAATCACAAAGGTTTCTTGGGATTTGTATGCATGAATAACATCTCCAATTTACATCCTCCTTCAGGTCCTCCCTGCTTTACCTGTAGTTACAAATTTCATGAAGAGAGAAGCCAAACGAGGAGTCAGGTTATAGAACTTATCTTATAATTAATTAATTACTTCTGCCTTCATTTGTTCCATACAAGGGTGTCTTCAGTTTTTTCGGTATGCCAATAACCTGGATTAAATTCCTGATGTACTCCATGAGACCATTAGCATTAATTGTTAATTTTATGATGCCTTGTCCCAGTTCCTCATATCCAATGTTCTTGTAATACCATAATATAACAAAAAAAAAAAATCAATTTTCTACCTTACATGGCACTAAAGGATATTTTTATTACATGCTTATTAATGCATCAATGTACATGTGACGTCTGGTCGTGCACGCAGGAACCGGGGAATGAACATTGGATCCAAAATATGGGATTTTAAATACGCAGGACAAATCAAGAATAATGCAGGACAGCTGGGTACATCAGGAATATCACACGAGGTAAATGAGGGGGTGTGGCACACAGGAGGATCATACGAGCAGGTCATGACAGTACATTATTTCACGTAGCATTATCAAGCATTTTATTGCTCTATATTCAGTTATAAGCACAGAAAAATGACTTTCATCTGCATAAATATTTTTTCCTGGTCAGAAAGAAAGACAAAAATTATATTTTGAATGTTCTACAACAATACACAATTATAATACAGAAAAATACAAAAATACAGTTAAGAATAATTTTTCCCAGTCAATTTAAAATTCTACAAAGAGGCACATGGGAGTGCTATCTGATTGGATGCTTTAATCCAGGCTAATGTTACATTTTACTTAGCTAGCTAGTTAGCTACCCAGCAAGTGGTACTATGGCTAGCAAAAAGAATCAGGCTTGTACAGTAAGTTTAAGATAATAACAGTGCTACCTTCTGTCTGTCTCTCTGTCTGTTTAAGATGCATGGATTTTTTGGTAGCAGACATGAACACTCTATAATGTACAGTATGAGCTAGATCTCATTTAGCCCTTGACTTTAACAAAACATCACTATTGCATCTCAAGTACCAGTGTACCAGCACAGCAAGTGTTCAGCTACTACTGGAACCATTGCTAATGCACAAAGAAACACGCTCATTACAGATCAATGAATTTTTTTGAAACAGAACTATGCTGCTATTGAATTTAAATGCTTGAAATGTTCGGATAACACAAAAATCACAATTAATGACAGGATGAATTCCAAAACTGTTAAGTATTAAAAATGTATTTAAAAATATTTTTTTTTCCAATACAGTTCAGTAGCTTACCTTTTTGACAGTTAGCCCTTGCTGCTTCTCCATTTAATAACGATAAAAATGAATATTCTGAGAACCCACTGTCTTTGTATAGCACTCCAGTGTGAAATTTAGTTCTCAAGGTCATAGATCATACATCTCAAGGTCAATTATTTTTAGTGATTTTAAAAATGGTTTGAATTTAGGTTATCAAAATTATTGATTGGAATAATCAAATCAAATTGTGGTAGAAATTAAAGATTTCTTATGCATCAAATTGTTCCCTAAATAACCATAATCAAATCAAGTTGCCTTGGGGCCAAAGATTTACACCCATAAATTTTACCAAATTTAGTCAGTGGAATGGTACTGTACGGTATATTGGTAGAGAATATTTGGGAAGCAGGTGTAGGTACTCAAGAACACGCCAATGCAGACAGATGGCTGAGGGCATCTTGCAGATGCTTTCTTCAGGGAAGGCTCTCTGTACTCAATAAAGCAACCTATGTTGTCCTTACCCCCTTAAATCTTGCTTTATTTTCCCATTAACAGTTTATATAAATACAAAGTCTTTTATGCCGTTTATGATGCGAATAGAAGAATTTTTGCCATTAATTTTTGATTTGTTTACTGAAAAAAAGACAATAAAAATAAGAGAAAAGTTTTGTGCTATTTTTTCCATGAAATTATTGCTTATCGTTAAACAGAAACTTTTATGGGGCTGGGATGGAGGTGGGGTATTGCATCAGTGTATCATTCTGCGCCATTAAAGATGCACCTATTCATGTTGAAACATTGATTTCTGTTCAGCTACTAAGGAATTGTTAATGGAGGATGAACTTCAAAGGAATGTATTTCTGGAATTTGTTTTTCTGCTGTGCAGAAATTGGTTACTGCCGTAGAATGCATATCTTAGTAAAGTCTGTTTTTCAACTAGAAGTGAGCAGATTTTTTTGGTGAGTCTCATTTAATAGTAAGCTCTACAACATGATTTGATGTATGGACTAACACACCTTCCGAAACAGTCAAACTAGAGGCTCAGCCTCTCAAAACTATATGTAAATACAACAGAAAAAGTCTGTTCTTATTTGCATGGTATTTAAAAGGGGAGAACAACAAAACAACACACGTATAATGCAGTTTGAGAGCACTGCAAAAATTCAAAATATAATTATTTTCCATGACGCTGAGCAGGAGAAAGGCTCTGAAAATGGATGGTTAGATGAATGAAAAAATAATCTTTTTCAATTTGTCATCTTATTATTAAGACATTAGCCTCTTCAGGCATTAGACTGTAACGAAATGACCAGCAATATATTTTACTCCATTTTCATTTTGTTAAGGCTCTTAGACCAGGGGTACCCAACTCATTGATTGTGGCATGTTTCCAGGTTGATCATAAGATGATTAATGGACAATGTTGGTTTTTTTGTGACAAGCAAAATATACTAAGGAGACACCATTAATGACCCCATTAGCAGCAAAATATACTGTCGCGATTTCTTAGCTCGTCAGAGTATTTTCTTTGCTAAAGTAGTCCTCACCATCAGTTTTCCATCTTTGTGGGTATCCATTTGACTGAGAATACAGAAATATCATTCAAAAAGAACTTTCCAGTGTTAAGTCCTTTTAAGAAAACCTTCAAGTTTTCCCAGCCATTAGAATTCAGAGTAACATCAAGATCCAGTGTTAAACTGATCAGCTGTAGCATCTGCATGGTGATTTTGCGCCATTCTTGGGCTAACATCTGCCTTAGATAATGAAACCCAGATGGCTCGCATTAGATTGCTGGCCTTGTCAGGATTTAAGTTGGGTCAGTTGGGCACTTTTGGGAAAGGAATTCAATAAAATCAGGTAGTAGTAGTAGTAATATGGTGTAATATGGGTTTACGCTTGAGTGATCTGTTTGTTTGGATTCCTGTCGTACACTTAAGCTTTAAGTGCTCCTTGTCTTTAATCGATAGTTTAATAATATCCTTAGTCCTCTGTTGTTTTAAACCCTGTAGTCAATTACAAGACACTAATCAACCGGATGCTCTGTCAATGTAAATATACTGCTGCACTCAGCTGTGGTTTAATTTGGGAGTTTTGTGGATGCACAAAAATGCAGTCTGGGGTGATGTTTTTACATGTGCAGAAGTAGAGAGATGCTGCCAAGAATTTGGCAAATGAACTTTACTATTGTTTGAATCAAAACATTTAAAAACAACAGCCAAAACCCAGATGGGACAGGAAGTCAAGAAAGAAGGAAATAATAGGAGGAAGTTTATTGAGCAGAAGTAAAAATAAATAGGGTGCAATAAAGACAAATGAAGAAGGTGGCAGTGAGAGGAAACAGAAAGCAATAACATTTTGGTTTTCTTGCAGATGAGCCTTCTACCTAATGTCTTTATAGCAGATCACTCAAGCTAAGAGAGGCTGCAAAGACTTTAGCATGGCTCTTATATACTTAGCAGGGTGATTAGTTGGAATGCTACGAGGGGATTCATTGCAGGAAATGCTGGGGTAGGATTGCTAGGCTGTGTGCCGTTTCCTCAACAGCCCCCGAAAGTCGATAACTCTTTTGTTCACAATGATGCCGTGGAATCTCCCAGGCCGCGGCTAAAACTGTTTCAATCAGCGTCGCAGTGAGACTGTTACCCGCCATCCAGACTCATCTCAAGTTGACTGACGGCACTCTTATTAAAGCTAAATGATGCCACAGAGCGAAGGAAGCTACATTACTGGGAGCCATGGTCTTTTATCAAATCCCATTTACCTCTCCAAGGAAAAGCTACAAATGATCAGCTTGTAATTGTAGCCAAACAGAGTCCTGGGGTTTTCTCATCAAAACTCTCTTGTGTTTGTTTCAAAAGGGGAATTAGGGGCAAAAGTGAAGATCACTGCAGTTACAGACTGTTACCTGAATAACCTTAAGGATGTGCCTTTTAAAATGTGTGCACAATGAAAGCTCCTAATTAAATTCAAAATGGAGTGTGTAAGCAAATTTTTAAGAAATTTATAAAACTTTAATTTTGTATGGCATTGTGGGAAATTTTGTCTATAAAACATCTAAGTAAATGGGAAGAGTGCTTCACACATTTTCACAAAATTTCAAGGAAAAAAATTGCGCACACACTCAGGTTTGTAATAATATCTTTGTGGGGACTCTCCATTCATTTCTATGGGGAAAACTCTACTGTAATCCCAACATGATAACCTTAACCCCCCTACCCAGCCCTAACCTTAACCACAAGTAACCAAACAATATACGAGACTTTTGACATATTTAGTTTTTTGATTGGATTCACAGATCTTTGTGGGGACCTGAAAAATGTATTGGTTATACAAGAAAAATTTTTTATTTATTCATTTGTTTACAAAATATATATCACATTAGAAATAGCCAGTGATTTTAAGTAAAACATTAGTTTCAAGTAGTAATAAACTGAAACCCAAATTATAGTTCAAATTGAACTTTTCAAAATTAAAAAGTTCGTTGACATACAGTCTCATCAGGTGCTTTTTAATTATTGACACCTCTACAATAACATAAAAGACCAATTTGCATTTAGTTTTGCTTTGGGAGCCAGTAACTATAATTGCAAAATAGCAAGAACAGAACTGAATGAGTAAATAAAAAAGTTCTGACACTTAATAAAAAGAAAGTGTCTGTGTGGATGTGAAGATATGCGAAGCATATCAATAAATTTGCAATATTTTTATAGACTTAATCAAGCATCCTAAGACTTTCTGTGAGCACCATAGCATATTATATATTATATATTAAGTATATTATTGTTAGCAGGATTCATCTGACATCTGCCTTGTCAACAGACCTAGTATGCGATTCAGTTAAGCTGAATGACTGGTCAGTTAAAAAAATAATTCTTTCAATTAAAATTATGAAAATCCTAAGCTGCAGTCATGAAGCAGCTCTCCCGCGAGAGAGGGATTGACAGAAACCTCTTCCCTAGCCTCACTGATATACTTGACTGAAACTGAATGCATTGCATTCTGGTCTGAATCGTGAAACGGTTCTTAGATCATGAAAACTGTATTCTGATCTAATATGCCATTTGTGCCGTATTTTCGTACTGGCACGTATAATACATGCTTATAATTTGTACACCAGGTCAGGGGTCCCCAACAGAACAACCTGACCAGGACATACTGTAAGCTACACTATAGCTTTTGAAGACTATGCAGTTGTACTAATGTATTTTCACTTTCAAAATCAATGAGTTTCTGCAGATTTCAGGTCAGTTCACAATGTAAATATCCACGTTTCATGTTTTGCCTGAATCATCGAGGATGTAACCACCTTTTCTTGCTTGATGAATTAATTATAGTTCTAACTTGGCCATGCTTTCTGTTTTGGTGTTCTATCTATCTATCTATCTATCTATCTATCTATCTATCTATCTATCTATCTATCTATCTATCTATCTATCTATC
>JAODJX010000035.1:12372277-12389676 GCA_026776945.1 Isichthys henryi | reverse complement strand
CTATCTATCTATCTATCTATCTATCTATCTATCTATCTATCTATCTATCTATCTATCTATCTATCTATCTGTCATTGTACATATACTATGTGTCTGTGTGCGTGTATGTGTGTGTATGTATGTATGTATATATATATATATATATATAATTTATGTATAAAGCTGACTTCTATTACAGCAAATGCAACAAATGACCAGCTGACGTACAAACAGCCATGCTTAGAGGTAAAACAGCCATCAGACTGCATAATACTCACTGAAGGAATGCAAGAAGCACATTCCACCACCTAGCCTTATGCTTAATATAAACATTCAGTATACGCCGTTATACTTCACTGTTGTCTTCATTTTGAATTCTGAATACCCAATAAAATATTTGTGTGATGAACAGAACTGTTGGTTCCATTAATAACCACCATGTAAATAATGAGGATGTGTGTTACGAGCTCCAGTCTTGGGTTGGAGTCCGACAGATAAGAAAGGGTAAGGGGAGGATGAGACAAACAGGGAACAGAAAAATGGAACTTGAGTAAACAAATTATTTTTGTGTATTTTTAATATTTTATTCACACCACACGGACACTTAACAAATCATCCGGTGCAACAAGACTTCAGGAGTGCTCACGGCCAAAACAGCAAACAAAAATCATCTACCAAACACGTCCTAAAGCTAACCTAAACTAAAGTGCAAAAACAAAGTGGAAACCAAAAAACAATCCCTGCACCTGACTCCCTGACCAAACAAACAATAAACCAAATGATACTTTGCAGAAACAAAAAATGACATTCACTCTCTACATTTCAGTCACTCTCTACATGCACACAGTGTCCGAGGGGCGAGCAAAAGAGTAAAGCATCAACCAATCCAAAGTCATACGCAATCATCATAAACCAGAAAACCACGACAACCGCAACAATCAAACAAAGAGCAAAAACTGCAAGTGTTGGCGAACTGTGACCTTTTCACTCCAGGATCAGGAATGGAATGTCAGGAATGGCGCGGACTTCTGGAGAAGGCGTGGCTGGAGGCGGATGGCGGAGCTGAAGAAACAGCTGGCGAGCGAAGGGCTGAAGGCAGAATCGGGGCCACCCACAGACACAGCCACAGGAATCCCTTACGGCACGTAACAATGTGAAATGCAGAAAGACACTGGCTTGAGGAGATAAACATGTTAGGGTGTCCTTGCATCTGGGTGAATGAGAGTTGATTTCTGACTGAAGCATACTGCAGGGATGAAGGCCCGGGCTGCGCTCTGACAGACAAAGCGGAAACGTCACCGTTTGGACGCCAACCCAGGAGCAGTGACTAGAGAGGACGGCCTGGCTTTCATTCCGCCTGAATGTTTGGCATGTGAATAAAAAGCCTGAACAAAAGGTGAACAAATTCAGAAAATTAAAAAAGACACAAAAAAACTCATACCAACCTCATAATTAATACATCAAGTGCTACTGATGTTATTGGGTTATCAATGGCTGTCCATTTAGGCTCAGAGCTTTCATTTTATGCAGCTTTATCTGGAACCACTGACACAAGTCGTCATTGGGCAGCGATATGTGAATGCCTATCAACGGCATTTATAACCTAAAATCAGCCTCCCCTCAAAAGACTTCACCAGCTTTCAAATTAAATTAGAATTAGTCTTAAGAACGGAGCATAATCATTGTATTCATTTAAAATATCGTATTAGTTCCCTCAGAGTTGCAAAAAAATATTAATTAGTCACTGACAAGCTCCCTTGCGACTGTGAGCAGCCCTGTAATAATGGCAACAAAGTGCTTCCTTCCTGTTCTATGACTCCTTTCATCTAAACAGTAATAAGCGTAAAATGTTGCCTTTTAGATGCAGATATTTTTTTTTATCAATGACATCTCGTCAGTTGCTCATGTCACACCAGAGCTACAACTGCAGCATCCGAGACCCCCCCCCCCAAAAAAAAAGAAAGACGAATGATCCAGACAGAGCTCAACCCAGACGCTAATCAATTAATAAGAGCGATCTGTAAGGAGACCCACTATGGTTCTGTTAATGATACTGATTTCTATTTCACTGAAAGCAGACATTTGGATTTATACATCATCAAATTCATGCGCATTTCAATCAAGTTTACACATTAGCATGCTCATTTAATCTCAAAAGTGATGTATGGATCAATATTTCTTTGGGGAGAAAAATAACAGTTTGTAATTGTCATAGCAACACATATTGATTCTATAGGAAATTAACACAAGTAACTTACATTTACATATAGCAGAAATGATAATTCCAAGTGGTATGTATTGGTCAGAGAATATCTGACACTTTCCCCTAAAAAAGTGAGCACAGAAATGGTAAGAAGTGCAGAATATAAAGGCATCAGATATCACCAATGAGAGGTGGCACAGCACAGTATGAAATATCTATGTCTGCTGTTGAGTTGAATGAGCCTTCGGACTGCGATTCCAGTAAACTCCTAAGGAGCTTTTATGGCCTCTGCATCCTTTGAATAAGGACACACTTTTGGATTTTTTCCTGACCTGAGCATGTCCCTCGCTAATACCCATGTACTAAGCATTACTCGAATAAGGGCTTACAGGGAGCAAGTCATCATGGCTGACCTACTCTGTCCCTGTAGTATTCTGTATACCTCAGACACCCTTTTGAGATCATTTAGGAGCTTCTCACCAATCTTTATGAGGCAGCCCCTTTTACTGCAATTGCTTTAAATCAGTCACAAAGTCTGCAAGGATCCTTTAAACACTAAAATTTAATATATGCTCTGATACTTCACTTCAGCTCTGTCACATATTCACCACTGCCTGCAAATGGGTAAGTGGCAGGGAATATGGATGAATGAGTGAAGAAATGGAATCATATCCATAACTCTTCTTATGCTATAAGTAAGGCTAATTGTTCAACTGCATGACTTTGCATTAACATCATGTGAATTAATAAGATGGCTAGGACGCCATCCATCCATCTTCTGTAACCACTTTCTACTTAGGGTTGCAGGAGGTCCAGAGCCTATCGCAGAGGCTACAGGTGTAAGGGAGGGAACAACCCACGGGTGGGTGCCTATGACCCATCACAGGGCACACTCACACACCGTTCACACCTACAGGCAATTTGGCAACTACAATTAACCTGAGTTTTTGGACTGTGGAGATGCAGGTGTACCAAGCAGAAACCCCCTGACAACATGAGGAGAACATGCAAACTCCATACACATAGAGCCATGGCAGAGACTCAAGCCTTGATCCTAGAGGTGTGAGGTGACAGTGCTGCCCACTGCAGCACCGTGCCACCCCTAGCAAGGGCCCCAATATTGATTATGCATGTCTACTTTAAAACAGCTGTGTAAAGTATTAGTAGTCTTTGAGATTTAAGATTCACGAAACCCTTTAGAACATAAGAAGAGGAATTCCTAATAATCTGCAGCACTGATGATTTTATTTCATCTGCTTTTTATTTTCATTTCCACATTTAATGATTGGAATATTGGAGACAATCTCCAACCTGAATCTGAAAGGTTTCCTGTGCATCGTAGATGTAATCTCCCCTTTAATACAACTCTTAGTCATGCTTTTAATCTCACCAATTTCTCTGGGCAATTTCATGACCTGGGCAACACATCACGTATCCCATGTAAACATGTGAAGATCTGTATCTGATACATTGCATCCCAGACAGTCTTGCCATGCTCAGACATGCTTCTGCAAAGCCCAGAAATCACTCGTCATGGCTGAGTAGCCAAAATCACCCCCCCTGGACCGATCGAAGAACTCGGATTTCTAATTTTCACAGGACAGATGGATTCGGATTGTTGACGCTTGTCTAATATATACATGCAGTTTGAGCAGTCAAAATAGCATTTTTACCTTGTTATTTTTTATTCTCTGTTAAATATAATTATTGTGGCTCTGGTGGCATCCTTAGAAAAAGCCTTTGGAGCAGAAACTCGAGAGATGGAGTTTTCGGTGCCCTTGCTGATGGCTACCGCCCATAGTCCCGGTGACAGTCTGGCTTTCTCATCCTCTCATCTGAGCAATCTCCCTCCTTGCTTGACACACAGCTGGTCCATCACAAAAGGGGCATGCTAACGTTTTCCGCCGGTTTTTCAATGTCAGTGTTTCAGCGGAAGACGGCAAGCTGCTTTTCCAGCTTGCAGAAGTCGAGCTCCAGGTGTTTTGTGCCGGCTGCTGACGATGCATACTGATGAAGTCTTTCTCGATACTCCTCCAAGAAAGTCAATTACTCTGCAAACTCTACACCGCGTCGGCCATGTGATTACTGTGTCGTCTTAGGTAATCAAGGACTGCCCTTTAATCCCCTTTTGCAAAATTCCACTAACTAAAACTAGATTGAATTTTTTCCTAAAGATTTCATCTGCGTTGAGATCGATAGCGCTACCTTTTTCTAAACTAATTGTTTCCTCTGGGTACTTCTAATTTTAAAAGGTACTTATTGTGAAATGCATTTTACATGTTTAATTATATATACATATACTGTATATCACGGTCACAAACACTCACCACATGCTCTTGGACTGCAGGAAGATACTCACACAATTGTGGGTAGACCATGTACACTTGCCAAAAACTCTGGAGGTATGAGGTTATAGTGCTGTGCACTGAGGGGATCCACTTTTTTGGTAGCACAATGATCAGTATTCATATTAGCCAGTTCCGATCTAATCAATTAATAATTATGTAAATAGATATACACAGGGTAGGCGTCAGTGCAGTCGTTGTCTGAGTAAGCCTCGTGATTTCACAATATTCTACGTGCAGTGTTTCTGCAAATGCCTAATTAGATTTGTTGAATTAAATGACACTCTGCTGGTACTTCCTCTCAAAAGGGTGGCAATGTGAACAATACAGGTAGCTGTTTGGTTACTTTGACCTTCCAGCTTAAAGAATGTCTACATGGCTGAAATTTCGATACTTTGTAGTTTCAAGCCACAAGTTGACTGCAGCATGTGACAAAACTTTACAATCTGTGTAACTGTCGTAAATGAGGCGGATGCAGAAAATTTTATCGATTGGGCTTTGGATCGGGGTATGGTGGCTGATACTGACC
This sequence comes from Isichthys henryi, assembly GCA_026776945.1. Classification (NCBI taxonomy): domain Eukaryota; kingdom Metazoa; phylum Chordata; class Actinopteri; order Osteoglossiformes; family Mormyridae; genus Isichthys; species Isichthys henryi. The sequence continues at coordinate 12,384,620 of JAODJX010000035.1, read as the reverse complement.
AATTTAAACATGCCTGGACCGGCCCCAGTTCCGATCTTTAATATCAACTCATGACATGACTGCTAAGCGTGTAGTCACCACTCTACCATAATCAGCACTACAAGACTTTACAAATGAAACACTAATAGAGGATTATGAAACAGATGCTGAATCCAATGAGTCAGTTAATACAGATTTTATATACAAATAACATATATAGCAAGACAAAAATCCACGGCCTCATTAGGTGGGTGTCATGTGATATTAAATGCATATCTTACTTGGCATAAGCCTACTTGCATTTATGAAGGTATATTCTGCAATAATCTGAATTTCGTGCTACTTAAGAAACACAAAAACAATCAAACAAATATTAACGGTCACAAAAATCCAGTTGTGGTAAAATTTGACCATAACTGGAAAAACAGGAATCATCTTATAGAAAGATATTTACAGTTGTTGTGCTATTCTGCCCTTTAGGATCTGATTTTTCATGATAGTTTTCTTGCCAACTGCAAAAAAAAAAGATCAGACTAGTCTGTATAGGAGAAACATCTTTCTGCCCTGTTTAACGATTTTGATAGCTAATTCTGACTGAAACCATAAACCTCACTTCGACACAACATTTCCCTAATTTATTTTTGATTTAATGGCCCGGTGAGTGTCTGACCGAGTTGTCAAAATGCGCAGTAACAGTCCCAAAATGAGTCGTGAGTTTCAAACAGCAATCACACGATAGTCTGTGGATCCACCACTATGAGAAAGCTCCTAAAACTATTTGTTGCTTTTACTGTTTACTATGTTTACTCATATAGCATGGTACCAGCTGAAGGGTCATGCAAGATATCAGACAACCGAGGCCTGAATCTCATCCACATTTACATAGAATGCAAATTGAATTGCTTGAAAACTGATGTGGCAGATTTCTGTGTGCTGCAAGCTAAAACAAGATATCAAACCAAGAATGAAAGCCCCTTGGGTGAAGGACAAACATGCTTGGCAGAAATATCGAAAACTATTCCTCCTGCTGTCTTTGGTAATTATATACTGACGTCCACGTGAGTTTTGGGATTCGGAATATGTTTTCTGCACACTAGAAAGACATCGGCACTTTCCAGATTATGTTCACAACCGTTTAAATCTCTCTATGCATGAGTTAATGACAGGCCTGATATTTAGTACTTTTCATAAATCTAAATCTGCCTCAGAGTGACTTTCAGCGTACTGAAAAGTAGGCTCCTGCCTTCTTATGTGCAATATACTGTAGATCTGAGGGGACATGACGTCTGTTAAAGAACAACAGTGAAATTGTGCTGCATAATGTGTTTTAGTTCTTAAATAAGTAACTTTTTACTTTTCAAAGAAATTTTCATGGCTGTATATTACTTGGGAATTCTACTCCCCCAGCCTGTGACAGTGAGTCATTTACAGTATAGTCTTCTCACACTAATGATAAAGAAAAATATTAGATATTAGTCAAAACACATCATCAGCTCAGTCTGTCTAGGAATTATCTAATACTCAGATGATATGGGCTTTTTGGGGGCTAAGGCTAATTAGCTAGTCACTATGTTACATTATTAGAGTATTTTACAGTTCAGATGGTTATTAGGCATTAAATAAAAAAAACTTTGAAATATTTTTTCTTATAGGATATTTTTAAACAACAAAAAACTGACAGTCACATATACCACCTGCACTGTACACTTTCTTGTTATATCCATCCATCCATCCATCCATCCATCCATCCATCCATATATCAATCCGTCCATCAGGGATCCATCAGTCAGGGTCATGGGGGAGGGGGGGGCTAGAGCCTATCCCAGGCAGCATAGGACATATGACTTGGACACACCCTGGAAACGAAGAATAAAATTTTGTCTTTGTTGTTGAACAAATAAGTTAGAATTAGTTGAAGTGTTAACTTTGGATTTATTCATGATCACAAACCTGAGGTGAAGCATGTTGCATTAATTAGCAGAGATGATATTATGAACTTCAGACAGGTTCACAGGATATTACCATAGCACATAGGAAACAGTGACTACCAATTATGTAAAGCTGCAATTACTGTCAGTGACAGTTGCAGAAATATTAAAGAGAACTCACTGGTTATTTTAAGTATAAGAAGAGACATATATTCTCACCCTGGGGCAAAGATCCAGAAATACTGTTTGTGTTACAGTGAACAACTGGGGAAACTGATAAATGGGCTGTTTGTGTAGTTTCATGATGCAGGGCATAATACTGTACTGTTTCAATGAAAAGGCAAAACCGCGAATCACAGATATACAAATCTGAAAGACAACGATTCATCTCTGATAGTTAAATTCACAGTTTAATTTTATTTCTTGGACAATATCAACAAAATCTACAGGGTGTGTTTGCGTTTATTGACCATTTTAAATGTTTGAGTTCTTCCAGGTAAACATGAGGAGCTGTTGGTTTAAATTAGGGTGTTTAACATTTTTTACATATCTGATACATACTGTTACTAAGAAACATAGATGAACTTCCTGGGTATCTGTGTGGCTGGAAAACATCCTCTTCACTTTATCAACTCTTGAAATTATTGAATAAAATAGTAATTCATTCACAGGATGGTCTCTGAGGAGTAGCAGTGTTAGAATTGTCTTGTGGTCTACAGTACGCATGATGTTTACAGATCAGAGCATTTGATCTCAATTGGTATTTACAAGCACAGCAGGTTGGCTTTAGCTTGATTTTGCTGTACATTTTTTTTCAGAGAAACTGTCTGTGAGTTGACAGTACAGATGCTGCTGTAAATAATTTTACCAGACAGAAGAGCAGCAATGCTGACAGGGAAATGAGGACAGATAAGATAAATAGATATATTTTTGATATTCCTAAGTTACATAAGTGACTATATTTATAAAATAAGACAAGTTCATAGAAAGTGCTACAGTAAGTACAAGGAAATGGAATAAATTCCTCTAGCACTTAAAAAAAACAACCCCATCATTCTAAAGATCGCAAACCAAGAAAAAACAAAATCTGTAAGTATAGCTGATGTTTCTTTTTTATCATTATTATTGATCGTCAATTGTCAAAATGGACAAAAAAATGTCAGAAGGTTTTGATGTGGCCTGACAGGTTTGAGACCGATAGATTGATAGCTGCCAAGAATAGAGAGCTTTACCTAATCTCCGTTCATCGCTTGTCCACTCCTGCACCTTTAAACCTCCCAGACATGCGCCTGCTTGGAAGCTGCTTTGCTTTTTTAAACTAAAAACTTGAGAAATGATCTTTACCTACTGATTTCACATTACAGCTACTGAATCCCACATGACTGAATACTGGCAAAAAACGTTTCAAAACACTAACAAATAGGAAAACGCAAGGTGGCGCCATCACCTGTCAAGAATTTGAAATGATCCTCTTAGTCAATTGTCAGACATCTTAGACTTTAGAGGTTAGAATTCTATGCCTGTGATCGGAAGGTTGCTGGTTCAAATCCTGCATTAATTTCATCATTGGGCTCCTGAGCAAGACCCTTAACCCCAAATTGTTCTGGGACTGTCTGACGCTGTTTCCTCCCAACAATGCACCTGGCTTTGGATAGAAGTGTCTATTAAAAAAAATGTAAACTTTTTAAAAAACAGTGCCCACATAATGAAATGTTATCAATTGCTATACCCAAAGCTGCCAACACTCCTGGACTATGCGAGTGCAGTATCACAGGAATGTGGTTTGTCATCCAACTCACGCAAAGTTTGATCTTCAGTCCCACGGTTTTACCTCATGAGTGTGGCTGCAAACATCAGACTGTAAGCTGTCAGGTTGTTCTTGGCTCGATAAAAATATACACCTCACTGAGGGATATAAAGGGGATACAAAGGATATTTGAGTAGCTGCACCATAATAAACGCCTTTTGTCTGGGAGCTTATCATTTGCTAATAAGGTGAGTCATCTGAAAATTTACAAAGATTTACCTTGAGTGCTGTAATGGACGCGCACAAGGTGGCCGCTGTTGTCAGGTGGCCACCTGGCTGTCAGTTGCAGTAGGAGGCACGGCTTAATTAAAATGTCATCCCCAGAGGACTAGAGCTTGACAGAAATAGAGCTTTTAGGCATGCCTGTCTAAGTACGAGACAAATGAGGAGCAGAACCTCTTATGGCAAAGGGGGCCTTCTGATACTCAAGGTTTTACACAGATTAATGGTACTTAGTGATTGCCATTGTCTTGTTAATAATAGTAATGATAATAATACTACTACTACTAATAATAATGTTATTATTGTTGTTGAATGATGGCTCAGTCTGAAGTCTCAGCACTCTACGGTTTTGAACCCTGTCCCCCTCTCTTTGAGTTTATATGGAGCGTGTCTCCCTCTTGCAGTCATGTGTTTCAAGAAAATCTGTGGCTCTAAATGTGTGTGTGTGTGTGTGTGTGTGCATGTGCATACTCGTGCAAGCGCATGTGTGTATCAGTGTGTGTGTGTGTGTGTGCGCATGTGTGTCCACAGTGCCTCGTGCTCTGTCTGTCCTCAGATAAACTCTGAATACTCAGTCATGGAAAACGGATGTATCGAGGTTGATAATAATCATCATAATCATCATAATCATCATCGTTATAACAATGAGAACTATCATTGGTACAAAAATGTTTAAAATACATTAAATAATATGCTACACAATAAAGTATGATATAAATGGATTTAGATCATTATAAATTTAATTAAGCATAATAGAGTACATATTATTATAAGCATAATAATAGAGTGCAATAAAAATTCACCTGCATGCACATTCATCCAAGCACCATTACTACTGTCTGCTTGAGGCCAAGCTAAAGACCTTGAAGACCAGCAAGCTGCCACCATGTGGTTGACCTGGTGATGTGCACTGAAAGGAAGGCTATTTAGGGACCTTTTAACATGTACCACCATAATGTTTTTTCTGCCAAGACCTTTTGGCCTCGTTGTACCAAAAATTCAATTGTGCAACTGCCATGCCAATTAAAGAGGCAAATCCACACGAATTTACATGTCAAGCCCTCTCTCTTCACACCTGTGGCTCAGTCTAGAGGTTAAATGTGAAGGATGTCTGTACTGTACTTGCACTGAAAAGTCAGAACGCCCCTAATTGCTTCTAGGAAATTTGCTCATATTACCCAGTACTATTATTACAAGGTATTTTTGACTAATTTGGATTCCCGCAAAGCCTGACACACTTGTTTTAGCCATACAACCTCTATAAATGCACGTTAGGGAAATGCCAGCTCTCATTAGTGACCAGAACAGGAGCAGTCAAGGATTCATGTAAGGATCGCTGAAGCACAATGAACTGGACCGAAATCCTGACTCCACACATCTGCCACACTCATATGTATATTTTTTAATAGAAACAGCCTCACTTAAACATTCATTTTTCTTTCTTTTTCATTCCTGATTGATCTTATCTCAAGTGTGAAAGCTGCTGAAATGGTACTGATATCACTTACCTTTGTGCACATGCAGAGTAAATGAAAACAGCTCGACATCGTAACTACTATACAACAGAGATTGTGGGTAGGTGGATAGATGGGAATAAATGTCCATGGCACAATGATATGAATCTAAATATAATTTAATTATGCACGTTCTGTGTTTTGAAATACAATGTATGTATGGGATATGTAAATGGAATGGATTTGGTTTAATCAGAAACAATGTAAGGTATTTTATCTTTCTATCCACTGATATTACATAATTGCTTGGTTTTGGGAATTTTACGTACACAAAAATGTTCTGAGGGCAGAACGAAAATTGATTGGTTCAGAGAGATAACCAATCAGATTGTAGCTTAGGTGGGTCCAAGCAACTAGAGGAGGCAAGACCAAGACATCTGGTTGGTTGGTCCCGCCTCCTCTAGTCTAGTCTAGTCCATCCCAGAAAATACCAGATACAGGGCAAAGGAAACCCTGGATGAGACATCAGGCTTTTGAAGAACACACTTTCACAACAAGCATCATGAGCAATTTAGATACACCAATGTACCTTAAAAGCTTGACTTTAGACAAAGGAGTGGAAACTGAGGTGTCCAGAGATAATCTACATGGCTTTGGGTGAGAAGGTTTGCCAACCATAGTCCATCCATCCATCCATCCATCCATTTTCTGTAACCACTTGCCCTATTCAGGGTCGCGGGGTATTCAGAGCCTATGGGCACAAGGCAGGATGGGGCACCAACCCATCGCAGTGCACACTCACACATCATTCACTCATACAAGCACACCTACATTCCAACCAGTGCACCACCATGCCACCCCTACCACAGTCCATAAAAAATGAATAATTAAAAATGACATAGTCATTTTCTTTTTTCTTTTTATTTTGGCACAGCCAAATATGCTGTTGGTATCCTTGCAGATGGCAACTCCCCAAACGTCTGAGGACACCAGCAGTTGCCCGCCATTGAGAGGCCGGACGGAGATGGGGCGCCATACGGGTGCATGCGTACAGTGCTTACAAAAACACATGCTGGCATCATATTGCTGATGGCGACAGCAGCTGGGATGCAATTATAACTTGCCTGAGCCTGTTAGCTTCTCCTTCACCGTATCGCGTTCGGCGAGTCTCCTCTACAATCGCAAGTGCTGCAGTGACACATAAACATGCATTTGCAATAAGAGCCCATTATCTGCTGCTTTTGTTCATCAGGCGGATTGCATTTACATTCGCATTTGCATTTAATCAACTGTCAGATGCTCTTACCCACGGGTGTCAGTGCCCAGCCTGCTGCATATAACATTTTGTTTGTTTATGGGCTATTCTGCTACGATCCCTACAAATGCAGGCTATTCTTTGTTTCCCTTCTCTAAAGTTTGCTCATAAATCAGGCATAAAAAAGTCAAGCTTTATGAAACCTGTGAATTAACTGACCTTCAGTATCTATATAAAATTGTTGACTGCAGAGTATAATAACAAACTGTAACTCACAGACCTCATCTCTATATAAATCTCTGTGCATATATGACAGCAATGTTCATGCAGTTATACATTCATCCGGAAATTAAAACACACTCTGCCTACTGTGCTATAAATGTACATTATACTGTCTCACCAGCCAGGGAAAGCTTACTTTGTGTAATAGAACTGCATGATTTCATCCCTACCGTAAACATCATTACATATGAATGTAATATAATTTCAGTCACACTAACACAGAAAATTTCAGCGGCACTGCAACCTAGATGAATAAGTTTGATTGTTAAAATCAATACCACTGTTTTTACAGGGACATCTGGTGGACTCAGTGATGTATTAATCTGTATACTATTTCCCTCCACCTAATTACAGTGTTTATAAATAAATACAACATTAAAACCTCCAGTGCACTGACACATAAACACTAATAATGCTTTTGGTTAAGAACTTCATGGACCTTTGAACATTTTTAATATAAACAATGGAATTAAGATGAGGGGCGGCATGGTGGTGCAGTGGTTAGCACTGTCGCCTCACACCTCTGGGATCTGGGTTCGAGTCTCCACCTGGGTCACGTGTGTGGAGTTTGCATGTTCTCCCCATGTCGTTGTGGGGTTTCCTCCGGGTACTCCGGTTTCCCCCCACAGTCCAAAAACATGCTGAGGCTAACTGGAGTTGCTAAATTGCCCGTAGGTGTGCATGCGTAAGTGACTGGTGTGTGAGTGTGCCCTGCGTGTGTGAGTGCTGGCCCCCCATTCCTTGGTTGTTCCTCGTGCCCATTGTTTCCAGGATAGGCTACGGACCCCCCGCGACCCAGTAGGATAAGTGGTTTGGAAAATGGATTGATGGATGGATGGAATTAAGGTGACAGGTCTAAATTTCCACTTAATCTTATACATTTATCCTTTATAACATTTACTAACATCCATTGATTACCAATTTACCATGGCATTAACTATAACAACCTGGCTTGCTTCAATGTTATATTTTTATTATTATTTCTATATTATTATTATTTATCATTTTGCCTAGGTGTGGTGGATTCATGGGTAGCACAATATCCTCGCACCTCCAGGTTTGTGGCTTTTATTTCCACTCGAGCTCACTGTATGTTTGCATATCCTCTCTTTGTTCATGTGATTCTCTTCCAACTGTCCGATGCAGTGTTTCCCAAGCCGGTCCTCAGGGACCCACAGAGAGTCCATGTTTTTGCTCCCTCCCAACTCCTGTCTGGCAGGGAGCTCAGAGGGAGCATGGGCCGACTGTGGGTCCCCAAGGAAAGGATTGGGAAACACTGGTCCATTGACATCACTAAATTATCCATAGTGTGTGCCCTGCAACAGACTGACCTCCCATCCAAGGTGTGAGCCAATGAGGCTCCCTACTCTGTATTTATTTGCCAAATAAAGTGGCTGCTGAGTATCTAGTAATAAATACAGACAGGCAACATAAACTATTTCTTATAAAATACCACTTAATCATGCTGCCAGTGCTGGCTGTGTTGAAATAGATCAATGACAGTTTGTTTAATAATTATAACAATTAATAAGTCAGTTTGAGTCCCTTTAATTTTCTGAGGATGTAAGCAGAAAAAATACAGAGGCTGGACCGGTACATCCGCATAGAAGGTTAGAGCATAGAAGGTCCTCGGGGACCCACAGACAGTCTACGTTTTCGCTCCCAAAAATGTGGACTGTCTGGCAGGGAGCTCAGAGGGAGGAAAAACGCGAACCGGCTGTGGATCCTTGAGGACTGGATTGGGAGACACTGGGTTAGAGGAAATATTACGACAAAAAAGGGTGTAAAATTGATTGCTGGAGCTCTGTATTATACTTAGGGATGCTGAGCCTTTGCAGGGATCTAGAAAATGAAGAGCCTGACTCACTGAACCACTGATGAGTTCATTTAGCAAAAAGGTCGCTCTGCGTGCTGGACAGGGGTGCATTTTGGCAGCAGCTTGTGCTATTTAAGCATTCCTTTACAAATGATTCCGTAGCCGCTTTTTGTGGGGAGTGGTCGATACGGCTCGTTTTCTGAGGGCTATTCCCGATGACAATGTGTAGAGTTATACCCGTTGAATGCACCTTCAATCCAGAAGCACTCATCTGGTGGCATGTAGACAAATCAATTCACGCTCCCTAGGATAATAACAATCAATGCTGATCAAATGACATGGAACATGAGCTCCGTCTCTGATTCTACACTTCTGATTCATTAAAAAAAAAAAAAAATCACTGAGATCACAGCGATTGACAGGGAGGGGGCCAGAGTTTTGCAGATTCCCAACAGAACCACATTGCCGCATTCCAAGGCGAGGTGGGGCATATTTCATGTAATTGGTTTATATTTCAAAGGACATATTAATATACAGTATGAGAAATGAGAAGTACAATTAGGCACTCTGATTTAGGGAATTTCTGCAATGCTAGCAGAGTTGAGGTTATAAAATTCCATCCATCCATATTCTAAAGGGTTATCAATGAGAAGATCACCGTAGGGGCCTGAAGCCTATCCCAGGTCACAAAGCCAGGACACAACCAAGATCAGTGTTTCTCAGCCTGTGTGTCGTGACCCAAAAGTGGGTGGTGGGACTATTATCAGTGGGTCATGGAGTGTGTGGTTTAAGGACTAATTTAAAAATGTATTTTCATGTCGGACTTTCGGAATGTCTAGTGTGGCAAATATTACCAGTTGACACATTTTATGGATTATGTGTACGGTTCAAAATTTTTTTAAATTGGGTCGTGACTTAGTGACCAAACAAAAAAGTGGGTTCCGAGGTTGAACTGGAACCACATGGCATTCCATCACAGGGAACACACACACTTGCAATCATGCACAACAGGCCACTTAGAGATGCCAGATAGCTACAGTAAATGGCACGTCTTGGGAGAAACTTGGAGGAAACCGACACAACTGGGAGAGAAGATGCAAACTCCACACACACGGAACCCATCTCTGGCCCTGAAGCTGTGCGCCCACTTATAATAATGATTTTAAAATATGTGATGGTATACAGTGACCTTTGTTAGAACATAATCTGACAATAAACAGAATACCAAACACAAAAAGTAAAATACATTCAGTCAGAAAAAGACAGTACAGATAAATTAATGAGAACTTTCAGTGCCTAAAGGCAAGGTTTTATGAGTCCAACTCATTTCAATTAATGACAGAAAGATTATTAATTAAGATAATGGAATAGATTTTCCACTCTGAGATACTGAATGTCTTGTGACGTGACATAAAATGTTTTTTTAGCAAAAGTGAAATGCGGCTGAAACAAGAAATGCTCATGGATAATTTATGAGATAGGATTCAGTCGATCCTCTGAACTCTTTCTATTTCCAACAAGTTCAAAAGATACTTTTAGATAATATATCAGGAAGTAACTTCCATCCCATTCAGAGTGATCCTCTGCCTAGTGGCCTGTGGAGTCTCACCATAACTCTGAACTGGATAAACAGGATTGAAGCGGGAAGTACATTTCATTAAAAAATGCTCAGTGATTCAGAATTACTCCATGTTAAGACTGCAGTTATTAAGCTAAGCAATACTGCGTTCAACTTAAACAAGCCTTTCTTGATCCAAGCACTTATTCACAACACATGTGCAAGTTTGTGAGAATGTGTGAGCAGCACTCTCAAACGACGATCTCTCTCTCATTATTTTCACACTGTAGCATTTTGTAACCTAATGATCACTTCCTACATGGTTACTGTTGATTTCATTTTCCGTTACATTTGTTGCCATAATATTTGATTTTTACGGTTGGACAACAAGGATTCCAAATGCTATTTGCGGAGGACTGATCTAAAAATAGGCTTTTGATACTTCTTACAGACTTAAGAGGCTGATTTTAACTAATCAATCCTCTAATTTAATTTATTTGATCTCTCTTTTATATTAGCTAGCAGTTTAAAGGAAACCAAAAACAGCAGCCTGCAAGAAACATGAGTGTGACAAAAACTGTATTTGGATGAAGTACTTTTCAGTACTCTGAGTATTAGGGAGCAAACTGGTTTGTTAAGAAAGGCTGTGGCCTCATGCCTCCAGAATTATGGGTCTGAGTCCCAGTTCCCTTAGTGTTTGTGTGTCTCTACTCTGCCCTTACTATGCATTTAGTACTGGTATCCTATCCAGACTTCAGACTCCTCGAAACATAATTTCCACAGAAGGAATTAATTGGCAATTCATCAATTAAGGTACCTGTGAGAGGAAAGAGCATTGCAATATGTATAATTAATTACAAGTGCTTGCTACATTGGGTAAGGTTCACATTGCCATACTGTCCATTACTACAGGGCTTTTCAAAAAAGTTTCAGTGTAAAAAGATGTTTTCAGGGCTGCTGAGAAAATAAACAAACAACAAACTGCAGCAGAGTTTGAAGGGATTGCATGAATAACCAAATCAGTCTCTTTCTCACATATACAGATATATATATATGTTCCATGCACCACATGTACAATGGTGTGGAAGTGTGAAAATGTGTTCCTTTTAATTATCTTTAGAATGAACGGCATATGACCAGCACCAACTGCAGAGACCTCAGGGGTGACATTCAGTGGAAGGACAGCCCAGGGCACTTAAACAGCTGAAGCCTAACTGATGGGGCTGTCCTACTACAGCACTGCTCAACTTCTGTATTCACAGGGGCATTTTACAATAACTGTAACTTTAATTTTCACTCCCTTGCTCCTTTGCTTCTTCTCTCATCTTTGTTCCCTGTCTTGAACCCCCCCTGCAGGAACATATAACCGACCGACAGCATAGTGAGAACTTTTTCACAATTAACTAACGCAAATAATTACCACAGCCCACCATCTCATGTAAAGGTCATTATGAAATATGGTGGCGGGACACTATAAATAGTTCGCCATTAAGTTCTTGTCTAATTAATCTGCGGTGACTACACATCACATGAATCGCATTATGTGGTAGCAGTTAATACTTTTTTTTAGTACTGGCTGTTCTCTCATTTCTAATCTCATTTCACAATCATTGAGCACATGAACAGGGAATAGGTTTGCAGTGTGATTGCAAAAATGTGTCCCAGTGTGTATAGTGAGCCTGTTAAAGGCTTTGGATGCCTCCTTCAATATTGGCCTATAACTTGGCAGTATATTTAGGGCAGAGGTGGGCAATCTTATCCAGAAAGGGCCACTGTGTATACAGACTTTTGCTGCAACTCCCTAATTAGATGACTAATTAGGGGGGCAGCACAGTGGTGCAGTGCTTCCTCACACCTCTGGGACATGGGTTCGAGGTTCCATGTGTGTGGAGTTTGCATGATCTCCCTGTGTCATCATGGGGTTTCCTCTGGGTACTCCGGTTTCCCCCCCACAATCCAAAACAACCATCCATCCATTCATTTTCCAAACCGCTTATCCTTACTGGGTCGCGGGGGGTCCGGAGCCTATCCCGGAAGCAATG
>JAODJX010000035.1:12353456-12372177 GCA_026776945.1 Isichthys henryi | reverse complement strand
GACCCAGGCGGGGATTCGAACCCGGGTCCCAGAGGTGTGAGGCGACAATGCTAACCACTGCACCACCATGCCGCCCCCCAAGACTAATTGGAGTTCCCCTTGTGTGAGTGAATGGTGTGTGAGTGTGCCCTGCAATAGGCTGGCACCCCATCCTGGGCTGGTCCCTGCCTTGTGCTCGTAGCCTGCCCCCCAAGTGGACAAGCGGTTACAGAAAATGAATGGATTACTAAATAGAGGACTGATTGGCTGAAGAGTCCTCACACCTGGGTTCACTGACATAAAGGTTATCCCCAAAACCTGCATGCACACTGGCCCTTTGCAGATAAGACTGGTGGTCCCTGATTTAGGCTACAGGGTGCTCTGTATGGTAGACACCTATATAAATAAATAAATATACATACTTTGCACAGGATTATGACCTTGATGGGCTGAAGGAGCTTGTGTGCTTCTAGTGATCTAAAAAGCCTAACAAGCCTAGGAGAAGTTGTTGAAAACTTGCCCCTTTTTAATGCTGCATGCTAGGTGAGTTAATTGCGAATAGGAAGAACAGAGATTGTGTTCTAGCTACAGGGGGATAACATACAGCTTTATGTGAATGAATGTTTCAGTGCTAAGTGACGATCAACAACTTCAAATTCAAGGCCATGAAAAGAGTGGATCGCTCATTTTATGTGAGGGGGAAAGAATCTGTCCGTGGGGTAAGAGTTTAAGTACCTCAGGATCTTGAGTGGTGGTAAGACGGAACATAAGATTAGCAGGCAGATGGTAGCTATAGTTTTGTGACTACTGAGGAGGCCCATGGTGAAGAGGAAGCTTCAGAGCTGTCAGACCACAGACAGTCTATGTCCCTCTCCTCAGCTATGGGTAATGACTGAAAGTACAAGGGTCAAGAGGGCATACTGCAGAAATTAGGTTTCTTTGTAGGCCAGGTTCGCTCTTTGTGACATGATGAGGAGTTTGTAGATCTGGAGGAACTTTGAATTCGCGCCACTGCTCTTTCAGATCAGCAGGAGTTTTGGGCATCTTTGAAAGATGCCACCTGGTTGCCTCCCAAAGGAGCACCTGTCATTGGCTGGAAACTCCAGGGAAATCCCAGGACATACTGCAGGTATTATATCTCCCAGCTGGGGCCTCATGTCGAGATGTATAAAAACGAAACTTGCCGTACATTCTCACGGCAGCTCCACGTTTCTGCTCAGTTTTGTAAACAGACGGCTCTCAGTGGTAAGTCATTGCTACTGTGGTTTCCCTTTTTAAACTCACAATCATGACGCTGACTTTATCCAATGCACCGACATTGATTGTATGTTGTTTACAAATGTACGGCACCTGATTTTTATTCAATTTGTAACAATAAAACGGTGCAGAAAATGACCGAACTATTACAACTGCCATGGCAGCTCTTGTGTTATTGGAAGACGTAGCTTATGGAAGAATTGGAAGAGAGCGCGTATTCAGGGATCATAGTGATTTAGTCAACGCCAAGTTGTGCCATGCCAGCTGTATGGGACGGCATAATCCGCTCGTCACCCAGATATATAAAATTTCTTACACTGTGGTTGAACAGGCAAACATTAAAGCACAATTTGCAGCGATGTCCCGTTTTCCCAATGTAATCGGAGCCAGCGACTGTACACACATTGCTATAAAGGCACCTTCAGAGAACGAATTTGCTTGTGTAAATAGAAAGCACTTTCACTCTATTAAAGTACAAATTATGTGCGAATCGAACATGCGTCTCATTAATGTAATAGCAAGAATGTAAAACAGGTAACCAAACACCTCATTTATTTTTTAACTAATTCTTTTAATGTGTTGTTAATATCACACAGCGTATCATTTAGATGTTTTAATTCATTGGCAGCATCTCTTACAGCATGGACTATTGCATTTTGTGACTGCAACACAGCTTCAGTCAGCACACGGCCGGATGGTCGCCCCCCGGTTTCTGAGGCACGGGAATGTGTGCAGCCAGCGCCCAAAGATGTGCCCGGCACAGCAGCACCATCGCCGCCTGTGTCGTCCTCGGCACTGGGGGCACCTCTTGTACTATTGTCTGTAAGAATAAACAAACAGAATAAACAGAAGTAACACCGCATCTGCGCCCTACTTGTTATTCATAAACATGCAAGTATGCTACGAGAAATACTGACATATTGAGTCCCCCTCACCCGATAAAGTGTGAGACTGGGGATTCTGCCATCTCCGCCTGTGCTGTTAAGACTCTTATGGTGAGCGGCCACTCATTTTTTCATGTCGCCTTTAATGTCCGACCACTTCTTTTTAATTTCGGCCACCGTGAAAATAGATAAAAACACTTTTAACTGACTTCGCTACGTTCTGCCGCTCCGTCAACTTTAGTGCTGATGCCACTACTTAAACCACCAAATAATATCACTTTTCTTTTTTCAATTTCTGTTAACATGTTTAATAAAAACAGAACAAAGCGGGTATTTATACAGATTTACATATGCAAATACACATAATTATGGGAGGGTCGGGTGGGTGGCTGTGGGCTCGTTCACGTACGTAAAATTTCACGCTCATTGGGATTTATAAAGGGAATGTGCGTCGATCTCTGCTTATGCACAGTTTTATGCATCTGGATTTTTTCTTGCTTACACACATTCGTAGTTTTGTCTGTACGCCATGTTTTAGTGTGAATTCTAAGCACATCGTTGTACATGAGGCCCCTTGTGTGGGGATATCTGGGGATTCCCCAGAATGAACTCCAATCTGGAAAGAGTGTACTAATCTACTATTCTAGTCATGCCAGCACCATGACACTGACCAGGAGAAGTGGTATGAAGACGATGATACAGAACATTAACTTGATAGTAAATCACAATTACACAGCTACAGTGGTGAGTTTAATTTAGGTTGTCAGATATAAGACACCTAACAGAATTCAGCTGAGGCCATATAGTCAATGCCAGAACTGCAGGTGCATCTGCATTGAAACAATTTAATATGCCAAGGGGTGTGAGCATCATGCCGCATATGCAAAAGATAGACACACTGCATCAGTAAAGAAGATTATCACTTGAAATTCAAAGTTAGCATATATTATGTAGCTGAAATTGATTAAATATGTGTATATAATATGTGTACTATGCAGGCCAGGATACACACAAATTCAACTGATGTGCACACACAACACAAATGCTGTTTATTATGCCCCTCGCTATTTTTTGATATAGATGTTCTACTGGATTCACAGTGTAATTCATTAAACAATTTTATATATGATTCTGTCGGGAGGAGCATGCAAGTCAAGAACCATTCAGCAGTTCATCTGTGACCGGAAACAGTTTAACTGCACTGATCAACACTTGAAATCACAAAGTTTGCTTGGCTGTCTGTTTTAAGACAGTGTGACATAAAAAACAACACTGCAGCTACCAAACGAGGATAACACATTAAAAGAAATAACATATGCTGAATCATCGGAAGTTCATTGTCTTTCACTTTTATTTAATATCATTAATAAGTTCTATTACTTCTTGCTATATATCACACATTCTAGACTCAGTATGACTCTTTTCATACAGCGGCTGTTTTATTTATTTACTGACTTCACAGCACTAGTACAATAAATATGTGCTGTTTAAGAAACAATATCTGTCGTTTTTCTATACTGTCTGCAGGTTTCTGCTTCACACAGAATGTATGATAAATTGCCATTCAGTGTAACATATGTTGAGGCCCGTTTGTTTCTTTTTCTCCTGCTGAAAAATGCTGCGTTCACATTTTCATTTTTATGAATAAATTCAGTTATGTTGCGGAGTTTGAGAATTGCATGATATCTGGACAGTGAAGGGGGAAAAGATATACTTGGGTCCCATTAATTACTGTGTCAGGTGATATTGGTAGATTTCTGCTTTTGTGTACTTGTGAGTGGGATAGCTGTTTTTGCGTAACTTATGAGAACGATGGAATGTTATATAAACTTTTATGGCGAATGCAGTATGCGTAGACCATGTGTGAGATTAGTGTTTTACTTTGCCTTTAGACATTTCCCTGTAGCCGTGGTCGAACTGAACATGGCTGACCAAAGCTCAGAACACATGAATTATTCACCAGATATTAGATTTTGTATTCAAACTTCATTTTGGACAACATACAAAATTCCCTCTAGAACTCAAACATTGGCATGTCCTCTCCGGGATTCATTTCTGAAATCACTACGCTGTCAAATGAGATATGATATTAAATATGTACCATATTTATTTGCTTGATGTACTGTCATATTTTTTTCTAACAAAAAGTATGTGTCTTTCATTTCACTAGTTATATTTTTGGGCATATTTATTATTCGTTTATGTAAAAATCATATTTATTCTGTGCAAAAATTTAATAATTATTTTAAAGTTCAAACAAGGAATTTCAAATTGCTTTGATTAGGGAGTATTATAGAAAGCAATATCCAGATGGGAGAAATGCCTTTTTCACTCACCGTTCTGGGTCTTTTGAGTCAAAAGGAGCTGCAGCCTAGGTTTGTACATGTCAGGATTGATGCCCATCTGGCCCTGTCCCATTTGTCTTGTCCCCATTTGGCCAGCAGGTGTCTCTGGCCATCCAGTTCCCTCCTCTACCTTGTAGCCCCGAAGTCCCTAGTATGTTTCCCTACTCTCCAGAGTGCTGTGTGGCTTAATGGGCTAAGCAGTTGGCATTCATTCAGACTCCATTTTGTTGTGGGTTTGAGACTAGCCCAACTAGTTGTTCTTACTGTGTTTAACATGTGTTGTTTTATGTACTCTTGGGTTATTTTGTGTATGCATTCCAGTTACAGCCCCTTGTGTTGCTCCCTGTATCATGTTCAATTGCCCTTGTTTTAGTTTCCCTTGGTGTTTTTACCTGTTGTATCTGTTAATTGACCTTACTTGCTCCTCGTTGCCCCTAGTTCTTTATAGCCCACACCTGCCCCTTGTTATCAGTGAATTTAAGTGCCTGGCTTTTTTTCTAGTCCTTGGTCAGTCATTGTAGTTGTTACAGTCTGTTTGTAGGTGTAGTCATTTCTCAATCTTGTTCCGAGATTTGCTCTGTTCCCTACTTGTGTCACTTTGTGGTTACTTTTAGTTATTTTTTATTTTTCCTGTTTTGTTCATGACCTGTGGTGGTCCACTTATTTTATGGTTTTCCCCTTTTGTGTACTGTTTTGTTAATAAACCCTGTTGTGAGCTGCTCTGTGGATCATCCCTCATTTCTGTCCTTTGTCATGCCCTGCCATAACAGTACATGCACAGTAAGGCATCTGCAGCATTGTACCCCAAGTTTCTGTAGTGATTATATAGAACATATTGTACTAAACACATTGTATTTTATAAGCACTACCTTTACAATAAGGCATTTCAAGAGTGCGAAAATGCTTGGTAATGAAGATACTTGGTAGTGCTCCTATGTGCTTTGGTCTTACAGTCTTTGAAAAATTTTGCACAGCTGGATTTCATGTTCTAAGTTATTTTTCTCAGCTTCATTAATTTAGTCATTAAAATGTCAAACAGAAATACAACTCTCTCTGTGAAAGAAAACCAAAACGAAATTTGCCTTAACCAAATATTGATATATATATATATATATATATATATATATATATATCGAACAATGTTGTCATGGTAATATTTGTCATTGTACCATGAATTTATATTTGCTTGATTTCGTCTGATATGCTGGATCTTGCAATCTTAGGGAGAAAAAAATACTAGTTTCCGTAAAATCCTTCAGTAGGGATGAAGAACATCAATTGTGAAAATGGACTTTTAATTAAAAGACAAATTCTTGCCATATTACATGTTTACATCTGGCTCCACATTCAGATTGTCAAAATGTTACTGCTCTTCATTGACTTGATGAAGTTGGTGATCACAAATGTTTAATCCTTATATGATTTATAAAAACACACAAGAACAAGATCCATGATTAGTTTTCAGATAGGCTCATTCTGGTCAAAATATCTGAGAGCGAAGTTAACGAGTAATCATGAGGTGTCAGACGTCTCCTACCCTTTGACATGTCTTTCACGCTTGAACACCCATTGCCTCTGATGGAGGTAATTTAAAACATCAATTTGCATTACTGTGTTGCATAAGGAATTTACTCTTATAACAGCAGCATAACTTCAACAGGAAAATAAACAAGGTCTCTACAACAACATGAGAAACCATCAGGTCATATTACTGATTTTTCGTATCTGGGTGCTTTTAATAGCACATGGACCCTTCATGCATCTTACTGTCCTGAATATGAACTGATTTCGTATGCAGTATGTGAGTCTGGTTATATAAACAATTGGCAGATGACAGGGCGGGTTTGAACCATGATCTGCACTGTACAGCCGAGCTTGTGTTTGGAGAAAAAAAGAGAGAAAAGGACAGCCAACTGGTCCAATATTTTGTCCACACAGTTACATCTGGAAAGGAAAACTGGTCCAATATTCCCAGCTATTGGAGCAGATCAGCAACTATTCCAGAACAGAAAATAAGTAATTGATATCTAAGGGTAGAACTGTTTTGTGGATAAGTATGTCTAAGAACTGGAAATCTAATACATCCATGCAACTGCTTCTATTTTGCACATTTAAATGTTTTTTCTTAAAATGTTTGGAAGAGTAGATTTGAGATCAACTACACTCACCTCCATGCTTTTAAATTGAAATGTTAAAGGACCGGCATGAGAATGGGTGTGCAACGAAGATAATGCACATTTCCCAGTTCAGGTCATTTATAATCTGCTATTTAAATCAGATGGCGGCACATTCCATTTTACTTGGTGTTATTTTGTTTACCAGTTGCTGGTAATGTAGCAGAAACTGTCAGCCTCTGTCAAAAGACACCTTAAATGTCAGCTACAGATGAGCGCTACTCTGAATCAGAGTGACGCGAGAGTCGCCTGGTAAAATGGAAAGTTGGAACCTCGCTTCCTGAAAACTTTCCCAATGACCTTCGTTCACAGGACGGCAGCTCCAAAGGCATGTCCTAATCTTCAGCGCTCACCAGCATCTCAAGGATCTGGGCAGATACAGATGGAAAATACTAAATTGCATAGGATGGTGCTCTGCACCGTGGGATGCATTACAAATCCAGCTAACAGTGGCCAGCTTTACGGTGTCGTGAAGCTGTCCCAGCAATGAGGGTTAAAAACCAGTATCTTAAAAAATGCTTTTACAATGCTACAGTAAGGTGTATTCTGTATCATAAGAACTGAATAATTCTGAAATGATATTAACATCTTTTGTTGTACTTATCTCTTCTTATGGTCTTAGAAAATGGCAAAAAAAAATGTATTACAGTAGCTTTTATTGTACGATCTGTGTGCTGATTGCCATATAAATGACATATTCCAACTCCAAACCTCTTGACACTATGAAAACATGAGTAAAATACATCAAGGGTGTCCAATGGTAGCAAATGAGTGAATATAACAGAAGTCTGGTTTTAGGAAGAGGTTCAAGAAATTCTACAATTCTGTGGATGAACTCAATAGTAATTTGTCAGTACATGGAGAGAATACATCCAGAAAATAAAGAAAACTTTAACAAATACATCTGGCACTTAAATTACTTGCGTGTAGAAATCCCCTCTGGTAATCCATTGATTGAATATTTAATAAACATTGACAATTTGCCTCAGAATATGCTCAAGGAAGAATGGAAATTAAAATCATCATGTGGCTGAACGGTGGTTTCAGTATCAAATTTAATCCCTCTTTCAGGGGCACCAACAGCATACTTACCGGTATAATTAAATAACCTTAGACACTGTGGTTCCATGCTGTGCGCCATTTGAAATACTGTATATCCTTGAAAAGCTGTAAAATAATGGGTTATCCCCAATGACCACGAGATAATTTCAATAAATTTGAATAAATAACTTTTGAGGAAATGAGCCATTATAATGGTGGGATGCTTAAATTATTTTAAGGAAAACTTTTTCCTCATTGTCAGGCTCGGTTCTCATCTGGCCCTGCCCCATGTGTCTTGTCCCATTTTGGCCAGCAGGTGTCACTGTCCATCTTGTTCCCTCCTCTGTCTTGTAGCCCTTAGTCTCTTCTGTGTTTATTAGTTGCTTGGATTGCTGTGTGGCTTAGTGGTTGGCCACTGTTCTCACTTCCCCTTTGGGTTCAAGGTTGGGCAGAAGCTAGTCTTAAATCATCATTTAATGTTGCTTTTGTGTTCTCCTGGTTTAACATTTGTATACGCATTTCAGTTACAGTTCCTTGTTTTTTGCCCCATGTTCATTGTCCATTGGGTTTTCCTAGTTTTGGTTTTCCTTACTGTTTGGTCCTTTTTCCGTATCTGTTAATTGA
This sequence comes from Isichthys henryi, assembly GCA_026776945.1. Classification (NCBI taxonomy): domain Eukaryota; kingdom Metazoa; phylum Chordata; class Actinopteri; order Osteoglossiformes; family Mormyridae; genus Isichthys; species Isichthys henryi. The sequence goes on along the minus strand of JAODJX010000035.1, from coordinate 12,363,873 downwards.
CCTCTCTGTGCCTGTTGATTGCAAAATGTACCCCACCTGTTCCTTTTTTGCCGCTAGTCATTTGTGATTGGTTATTTGTTATGATTCTCATGTCTTCCCCGTCTAGTCCTATTATCAGTGTTTAAGTGTCTGCCTTTGTTCTGTTCCTCAGTCAGTCATTGTAGTTGTTACTTTGTTGTTTCCCAGGCGAGCTCCCAGTTTTGCTCTGGTCCCTAGTTGTGTTACTTTGTGGTTACTTTTAGAAAGTTATTATTTTTCATATTTTGGTTTTGCCTCTCGTGGTCCCTTTCGTTTCTAGTTCCCCCTTTGTGTTCTCTTTGCGTTTATTCAAGTCTTCTGTTTGTTGTGAGGCACTCCATGCATTGTCCCTCTTTTCCTTCCCCATGTCCTGCCTTAACACCTTTAATTCGTATTAGAAATATGCTGCTAATCTTTAGGGTCAATAACGCAGACCATTCCTAAATCAGTGTTTCGTTGCATTTGACTTCAAAAACAATTTCACACATAAAAGCATAATTGCATTCTCACTTTCTACTACCCAAGAAATTAATCTTCAAAAGAAGAAAAAAATTCTCTAACGAAGCGTGTGTATTGAATTAATATCCTAATGTGAGATAACCTTTCATTTACAGCCCTTCCTTTTCACGCAGTGAACATGTATAATTACAGTATGTTTTATTTGAAGGTTGCTATATTTATGTGTCTCCTGAAAAACTGAATTAAAATGAAGACAGGAGGAGGTAGATGTGTTACACACAGCATGCGTGAGTGGATGTGGTGGTTCAGTGAATGGCGACGTGGCCTCGGCCTTCAGGGCTGAGGGTCACTTCCTGGCGTGGTCCTTTGTGTGCAAAGTTTGCTTGTTTTTGCTTGTTTTCACTCACATTCCAAAACAAGACACTGATATCGAAACTGTAGTCTCTATATCGTCTTTACTGTGTGAGTGTTTGCCGTCTGATGGACTGAAAGAGGTTATGGGGGAAATGGATTGGCCCCCAGAATAACCCCTTCAAAACATATAACTAGCCTTTCTGTATGAATTATGGGCACTGTTATGCCCCCACCTTAAAAAAGTCCCAGAGCTGCCCCTGGATGAAAGTGTGCTAAAAGCTCTGTTCTGATCAATTACTCCAGCAGAAAAATGAACTATGCAGGTGCAAGACTGCAGCTGAAGTCTGTTTTTATCTGTGCATGTAACCATGGAGGTTGAACCAATCAGCAAAATATCTCAGTACAGTAAAGCAGCAGGAGAATTATGACAGACACAAACATGCCCCCCCCCCTGAACTTGGCTAATTACATACAATCCCAGACAGTCCCAGTGTATAGCACAACTGTCCATTGCTTGGTTGACCATCTGCAACCAGAAGACCACCTTGCTGAACCAATCCAGGAGAACATATGGTGGCTCAGTGGGTTCTCACAGCCTTCCGATCATGGAAAGCCCTTCCAGCTGCTCTTCAGCTACGAGGGGCATTGAGGGCTGAATGCAGACTGACTCCCATGCCCGGAACTAGCAATCAGAAATTTGGGAGGTATAGATCCGCTTATGCTGCAAGTGTTCCCGAGTGAGCCAATAGGATATGATCTTCTAATTTATTTACTGCAGGAAATGAGTTTGTTGGAGCTCAGGGTTTAGGGTGGATGCTGAGGACAAGGTCAACCAATGGGACATGAATCATCAGAAAGGGTGACGCAGTTTAACTCCCATATACGAATCCAACATCACAGCAGAAGTAGTGACAAATGGTTGTCTCAGTCTTGCAGGTTCGTTTAAAAGGGCAGCCAGTTTCACAAAGCCATACACTTGCCTTGTCTTTTAGAATTCAGGCCGTTAGCTGTGTGGTTTAGAGAAGGATCCTGGGGTGTACAAAAATCCTCGTGCTTGGGTTGGTGACCTTCAGCATACTCCCGTGAAATAGTCCACAGCCGTTAAAACGTTGATGACCACTCGCTCTGTTAAGCCAGCCTCGTCCCCTTCTTGCAGGGCTTGGATCACGGCTTTCTGTGACAGAGACCACAACATTATTGTTGCTGCAGACACTTTAGGGTCTTAGTGACACTTAGTAACATGCCCTACCAGTGGCCTTGCTGTCACAACGGCCTGGACTGCTGCCACCACTGACTACACTGTCGCTCCTTCTTGCCAACTAAATCCTGCCAGTGGCAGAGATCAGTGGGACCAGGGCAGGACATCTACATTATTGTGACGTTTACCTACCTGGGACTTCATAGTAACATCAATATGTAGCTAGAAATACTGACCATATGATTTGAAACATTTATTAAATATTAAAATATTTATTTCTTTTTGCAGCTAGTGCTTTTTGACGCAGTATTCATCTGAAAAATGCAACGGCATCCTCACAATCGCTAGCAGGCTGTGATGGGACAGGACTCCGTGCCTCTTTGACAGTGTCAGTGTCCTGAATTAAGGGTCTATTTAGGACATACAGCAGAGGTACACCTACCAGGGCCTGACATCATCTTTCTGCAGGGGTGATGATGTCAGTAAAATCTCCCATGAGACGTACCCCAGACAGCTAGCAGCATCCAACACTGACAGCGAATCGGGTCGTTCTTAGATGGCTCAAAATCTTTCCCAGCTGACACGCCGTCTGCACTCAACACATGACCTGGGGAGTTTGTCTGTTGCGGCACCGGTGAGCTTTTTTTTTTTCCAGTCACAATTTAACAGCGGAATTCATTTTAAAAACCTGCCGAGGGTCAGCAAGAGAAGTGCTGAGATCCACAGCATGTTTTAGGATGTCATAGTACAGCACAAAAGGAGACTGGAAGTCAGACTTAACCTTTTTCCACAAGGAGCTTGTTGGTAACAGGAACATTCAAGGCTGAAAGGTGTAACAGTGAATTTTAATAGCTTCTGACCTATAATAAATGTGGCCTTGTGGTGTACTGTGGGTACTGTGGCTACCTGCCAGAACCCACAGAGCAGGTCTAACGACCTGAAACATTTGTAGCCAAACCGTAGGTACTAGGGCAGCATATTGGTATCCTCCACGACATTCGCCGCATGTGGCTGTGTGGAGCTGGCGGTGGTCCAGACGAAATCGAAAGGGTGCCATGTTTCCTCATAGCTGGCGCCACAGGCGAAACCCAGAGGCTGTCAAAGAGTGGAATGATGACAGCAGCACCCATTTTAATAATTCTCGCATAGACCTCCCCCTAGTTTGGTTAGTGGTAGTTCAGCCAACATGAGCTCCGAGGGTGTCGTTGTGCTGAATGAGAGTCAGAACTCAAATGGAAGGAGGTTCTGTTCCCTCTAGTGCCTCTATACCACTTTTCAGAAACCAGGTAGGAGTTGATGATGATGCTAACCCAGAATGCCACGGTGGTTTGAGTGGGTGGTGCGGGGTGAGGTGGGATGGGCTATTAAGATGTTTGACTGGGTCCCATGCATCTATAGGGATGTGAACTGCTGTACTGGCATAATTCCTAGTTGTGCAGACAGATGCCTTCAGAACAGTACTATTCGGGGAGAGTATATTTATTACCCTGAAATTCTACCTAAGCTAAATAATAAAACCTTGATAGTTCAACTTTAAATTAATACTTAATTTAGCCTTGTGTCTCACCTACTGTATGACTAGTAAACCCACCCCTTCCAGCACAATTAGCATTTTAATCACAGCAAGTCCCATTCACATGTACTATCTGACACCTGGGTATTATTGTAATGATATGCCTGCTTTCCTATAAGCCAATACAATGGTAATTATCATGCCATATGGCCACCTACCAAATGCAGTTTTAAGATACACTTCCGGAAGCTGGACTGCTCTCAGAATCTGCAAGTTGTGGTCCTGCTGTCTTCTGTCACATATTCACTTCCTAGTTTTGAGGTAGTTACGTAGGCCAGATTGCTGCCAGAGAAATTACTGCTGAAATTTAATTTTATTTTCTAATTTTTTTTGATGTAAGTCTCGCAAACTGGCAAAGTATCTCCCAACCTTGAGTATTGATGGGCCCTAAAACCGGGTATTAAACGGGACCTGGGGCTAAATTATTAAAGACCATAGCATCAATTACTGTAGCTCCGACGTTACTGGTTCTGTTTTCGGTACTGCGGAAATTAGGAAAATAGGTTTCCTATTTATTATCGCTACATAAATGTTCTTTCTGCACTGTGTGTGAGGGACAGGGCACGGGATTGCTCGCTGCAAAGAGAACTAAACATTCAAAAGTGTGGAAAAATTTCGCTAGGGTCGATGCCATAAGTGCAACAAGTCTTTTGCATGTAAGGGTGGATACACAGGCAATCTGTGTAGGGAAAGTCCATCACATACATATGGAGAAATGTACAGTTTTTGACTGCCTAGTTCGTACTTTCCCTATCATTGCCCTAGATATGTTATGTATGCTTAGCGGCCTGGAGCCCACACACGGAGTTAACTAAATTATACGAATATAGATTAACGGATCAAAGTAACCATTAGCCATCTGAAGATTATGGGTGTATTTATAAATCCAATCTGAAATGGTCAGAGCATCATATGTCGTTCTGAAATTCACGGATTTAGTGATCGGAACAATCTAAGGTTACACACAGTAAAAATAAGAAAAAGTTCGGCATTCAGTTTTTCACTTAAAAGTGAACATTGTCTGTTACGTTTGTTTTATGTTTCCATCATCATAAAATCAGTCTGTAATGGTGAACGGTTCAAAACATTGCTGTTTCTTTTGCTGTAAAAAGTTATTTTGCATTTCTAATAATCACATTACAATCTAAAATAGCAACCTGTGATCTCAAAGCAATGTTGCTGCAATTTGCAGCTCAAGAATGTTGATTTATATACAGTACCTATAAGAAAATAAAGCGATGTTAATTTGATTCTTTTTCATTTTCTCTCTTAAATAAAAAGTACTGATAAGAGTTCCGGTAAAGTACGGATCGATAACCAGTACTGGTAAGTGTAGTAGTACCGTAAAAATGTTTATAATTACCCTGTGGGGGATAAGAGGTTAGAAGACAGGGAGATGGATGAATGGATTGACTTTTTCTGTACAAAGCAAATCCTTATTAGAAGAAAAAATCCACACCTGTCATTTTAACAAAGGATCTTTGGTTGTGTTTTCTTACCATCAATATTATGCATTTCCATGGTAACCAGTGCAAGAATTGTGTAGTTATATTATTATTTGCATCTTTCTTTTATACTAAGGTGACTGCTTTCAGTAAACATGGATTTATCCCAGCAGGATATGGTTGTCATGACCTGCGTGTCCAGTCCTCATGTGTGCCATGCCCACCTCATTATCCGCGTGTGAATTCCTATCATATCAGCTGTCTTGCATTTGTTCTGATGTCATGTCCTGTATTTAGTCCGCGTTCAAGTCTGTTTTCCCAGGTCTGTCGTTAACGTTACATGTCTGCCTGCTTTCCCTGCAATAAACCTCGTTTTCCTGTATTTACGGCTCCTTTCGCCTGCTTCCCCATCCCGACATGACAATGGTAGCCATGTATATGTTTACTATGTACATGTTCTCTTTGCATGTAGAAAAGCAGGGAAATCTAAACTCGTCCATGCTGGGTATTAATAAGACAGAGTCATGAAATGTAACAGAAATTGAGTTCTGACTGTGGTGATCTAATTACCAAGTAACGAATAAAAAAAAGGAATTAAATCCCAGGCACAGACAATAATTTCTTACAGGAAAATTAATTTTGAGTTGAATATTTAAGAAAAGGGGGGCGGTGGTGCAGTGATAGCACTGTTGCCTCACACCTCTGGGACCCGGGTTCGAGTCTCCGCGTGGATCACATGTGCTTCCGGGATAGGCTCCGGACCCCCCACAACCCAGTAGGATAAGCGGTTTGGAAAATGGATGGATGGATGGATATTTAAGAAAAATCCCTCAAATGAAGGTCTAGTTTTAGCACTGCTGATATTCATCACTTCATAACCATCTTCTCCTTCTGTGGCAAGATAAACGTTCGACCCCCTGTGCCAGGTTGGAGGCATGCATGCTGACCAGTGTCCCAAGAGTTAATCAGCGAAAAGTTAGAGCAGCCCAGTTTACTGACACACTCATTTTTGATTGCAACTTTATTAGTATTAGTAGGTTCTGACTTAGATACAGCAACAGCCATTTCTTACCTCCTGATCCTGGGTCAGTGCTGCCCCCAGGGCCATGTCTGAGGCATCTTCTTGGAGAGGAAAAAGAGGGCAAAGTCAAGCTAGATTAGTAATGACTGCTTTAATGTACTGAAACGTCATCTGTCACTATGTCATCCAGATAAGACAACTGCCTTGTAAGACTACAAAAACTGAGTCTACAATTATAATTTTCCAGCACTAGGAAAGACCGGAGAAGGCCCATTTCTGTTCAAAATGGCAGCTTGCTCCCTTTGTCATGACAAAAGTTATCGATCACCACTCATTCTCCAATTACTGTCCCATCTCTTGCCTACCCTTTATTTACAAGTTACTTGAAAATTTGCTAATACTAATGAATTACTATCTCACACACGCTCCCTTAGTCTCAAAAAAAAAAAACCCCGTGTCATGCATTTTTGACTGTGGGGGGACACCGGACTACCCAGTGGAAACTCACTAAACCCCTTAGTCATGGAGGTGTAAGCCAACAGTGGTAATCACTGAGCTACCAAGTCAACATTTTGCCATTTTCATTTCAGGAATATTTCTGAAGTTTCATTAAGCTGAAATTACTGCCCTTGCTTCCATTACCATGAAATTCCTGAAATCTGATTTTTAAATATACCTGTGTAGAATTTTATGTTCTAAAATGGCTTTTTGTCATTTGCTGCTATGTGACTTTTGTATGTATTTAAAGTGGCGCAAATCCTTGGACAATAATAATGGTGCAGTGAAGCTAGAGAGGAGGGTTTTTTTTGCATAATTTGAAGTAACCATGCATATAAACATTGAGACTTCAGTGGGTTTAATAATGAGCTGGACCTTCCTGCCACAGACAAAATCCTGATGTGTCCAATTTAGTGGATGCTTTGTGACTTTATGTGTAGTACAAAAAGAATTAAGAAAACATGGGAAGTCTGAGGGACCTGGCGAATATAAAAATGAGTCACAAAGGCTTTTGAAATGGACCTGGTCTTTATTTAAGGATTCACCTTCCAGGGGCAGAAAAAGAGCCAGGAGGAACGACATTTGAATGAGCAAATACATTTTATGTTGTTCTGCTGAGAAAATGGGGAGAAAACTAATAATACCAGACCATGAATACTTTGCGGGACAAGCGTCCACATCCATGGATGCAGTCAAAACAAAACCAGAAGACACTAACTTATACGGACAGTAGAAATGAGGAACAGGTGGAACGGATTAATGTGCACAATGAAGGTCACCTGATTTATCCCCCTGATTATCCCCCTGAAGGATGAATGTGATACAAAGTTTTTAATGATATGAAATAAAACAAAAGCTTACACTACCAATGATGTCACAGCGGACATAAATCATAGATTAAAATATATTATTTTTATTAAATGTATTAAAAATGTATTACCTGTGCAGCAGTTATTTCCAGAAATCACCTACATCGTTTCATTTTCACATTCTGGATGTATTTGTAGTTATTTCAGTTGTTTTGGTTAATTTGTAATATGTTAGTTGTTACTGTAATCAGACAGATACTAACCTATAGGTTTTATAGCATAAAACTGAGCTCAGTACAAGCAAATGCTATTTTACTTTGAGTTGAGGTGATAATGCGCAAGTATTAATCCCAATTATGTTTTCAAGATGGTTTCCATATGGCCATCTGCCAACCACACATCACAGGCATAAGAAGTCAGTCATTTAAAATCCAAAATGAAGCTTTTCTACTACAATGACATCACCTTGATCTTATTTGTGGCAAAGTTTTTCTCATTTCAATAAGTCAGGTTCCATCAACATCTGAGTCTAATCATAAAAAGTCAAGAAAAAGACAAGCAGAAAACAATATTACATCAATATCACTTAAAAGAACACGACGTAATCCACTGCACAGGCAAGCAAACCAGTGTTGGCAGTTGTTTAATATTTTTTAAACAAAAGGCAAAAAAATACTGCAAATCCACATTTAGTGGCTTTTAAAAAAATCAACAGAGGTCATTGTGATTAAAAGAACAAGCAACACATGACCAAATGCTTTTTCAAGATTAAATATCATCTTTGATTAAAAGTTTAACTGTTAAGTACTGAAATTATTAAATTGCAATTATTATTTCAAAACTGAATCACATGGTGTTAGGATCGGTTGGACGAACAGGGAGTGGAGAATCATGGTCGGAACATGGAGATCCAGGAAACGGGATTTCTTAGGGCAAACAGGCAGACAAGGCACAACACGGTCAAGATGTTAATGATGGATCAGAGGATACATACTCTGTCATGGATTTAAATACACAGGACTTAATGAAACAACACGAAACAGCTGATAACATCGGGAGATCACACGAGGTTAACGAGGGGGGCGTGGCACATGGAACGATCGTACAAGCAGGTCATGACAGAACCACGCTCCCCCTCAAAGGGGGAACGAAGAGATGGGACCGGGGACAGGAGACCTGAAAAACAAAACAAGCCCATCAATGGGACACCATAAACAGGACAGTCACACAGAACAGGCACAGGGACAAGAAGCAGGACAACCACTAACAAACCACAGGGAATGTAGACAAGCACAGGGGCACCAAGAAAGGTTGGGGTAACACTAACCGAAGGATCAAAAGGAACAGGAGTGAACACCGGAGACATAGAGGAATGAGAAGCAGACAGGGAAGGGAAAGGACAGGGGACAACAGGGAGCTCGAGGGAACCCCAGCAGGTGAGAGGTGGAAGCCACAGAGGCAGCAGGCGACCGCGAGGCTGGAGCTGGAGGGACCCTCGGCGAGTACGAGGGAGGAGGTCAGGAACCAGAGCGGGAACCTTTGGGGGCAGGTCAGGAACATCCAGAACAGGCAGGTCAGAAACATCTGGTATAGGCAGTTCAGGAACAACAGGTACAGTACAGGCAGATTAGGCACCGATGGTGGCGCATCGATCGCTGGTGCAGGAACCACAGCAGAGCATCAACGGTCAGTGCAGGAACTGTGGGGGGCAGCGCAGGAACAGCCCGCTGGAATCTCAGGGGGCGCCACAGGAACCACCAGCTCAGGATCCTAGGGTGGTGGAGCGGGGTCCGCTGGCACAGGAACTACAGGAGGTGGAGTGGGGTCTGCCGGCGCAGGAACCACAGGAAGTGGAGCGTGGTCCGCCAGCGCAGGAACCACAAGAGGCGGAGAGGGGTCCGCTGGCGCAGGAGCTTCAGTGGGTGCAGTGGGAACCTTGGATGCATCAGCCGGAGTTGGCGCCTTAGTTACGGGCACGGCCTCACCTGTCGAGGGAGCCTGCTCTGTCCTCAACTGGAGCAGCCTCCGCTGGTTCTCTGTTATTCTGTCCAGCTTGTGTGGTGGTGAAGTCGGGGTGAACGCTACAAATTCCCCTTGAAGCCTCTGGCGAGTCCTGCACTGTTGAATCCTCCATCACCTTCAAGAAAAGACCCTGGAGGGTGAAGAACATCACAACCAGGGGCGTAGCGGCAGCAAAACGGGCTTCGGGTGATTGCTCCGGCGAAGCTGCAGTTGTCACGTCATTTCCAAACACCGCTGGATTCAGAATCGGGAGGAACATGTATCCGGGCAGGCAGCAGAGATAGAGACGGCCCCAAGGAAGATCTCTGGTATCTTCTCATGTCCTCTTCGCCTCCATTTCTTTTTTCCCCCTTTCTGCCAGAGTCTGGGGCATCTCTGGCAAATCTGGATGAAGACCACACGTCAAGCCACAGTCTGTGGCTACCTGCCTCAGGTTCGTTTGGCCACCCCACCTCTCAGCCGCTGCAGGTTGTCGCTCACCTCTTCCATGAGGTGAGAGTCTTGGGACGGGGACATCTCTCCCAACATGTCCCTCGTCCAGAAAGCGAGGGCTCGCAGCCCGGGGTCATCCTTTACCTCAGGCTGATCGAGCCACTATAGAGCCTCATTAGCTAGATTGAGCTATCGCTCCTCGATCCAAGCAGGCTTCTTCTTGGAGAGTTCTGTCATCCTGTCAGGATCGGTTGGACGAGCAGGGAGCGGAGAATCAGGTTCGGGACATGGAGATCCAAGAAATGGGATTTATTAGGGCAAACAGGCAGACAAGGCAATTCTTTTTGTATTCCTTCGCAACACTTTTGCATTCCATCGCAGTTACTTTTGCATTCCCTTCCTCCAAAAATTTGGCGTTCCCTCACAATAGACACTACTGACATTCTGCTGCATTACCACAGTGTTGCATGAAGCCATATGAAAAATGCATGAAAGCATTAATGCTATATTGGAGGGGGGACATGATCCAGGTATATAAGATTCTAACAGGTCTGGATGCTGTTCAACCAAATAGTTACTTCAGCATTA
>JAODJX010000035.1:12298326-12309955 GCA_026776945.1 Isichthys henryi | reverse complement strand
TCCGGGATAGGCTCCGGACCCCCCGCGACCCAGTAAGGATAAGCGGTTTGGAAAATGGATGGATGGATGGATTATTTGATTGCAGGAGGAAAACAAAGTAGTTGGGGGTGGGGGGCAGTATTCCAGCCCTTGACCCTAGAGGTGTGCGTTAGCCTTTATGAGTACATGTCAATTACAAGAAAGGTTATCGATCTCGAAATGAAAATGGTGATCATAAACAAAATAATTAAAATGTTAATCTTAATTTCTTTTTTTATAACTGTAATTTTTTTGGTACATCATTTATAATTTTTGCTTATTGTATTTTTATGTTCTGTGCTATGTAAAAGTTATGCAAATTAAAACTAAATTATCAAGTTGGAGCTTGAGATATTGGTAAGGGGCGGCTTCTCGTTTATCGACCATTTCGCTTAATGACCTAGTCACTTGAACAGAACTTGGTTGTTAAGTCAGGAGTTCCTGTATTGTAAGGCTGCTGTTCCCACTGGAATCTGTGATCGTGGAACTCCCTTGCTTCGTCTCAGAGAGTTTCTGTCCATCGTTTAAATTTTAGCTGACCTAACGTTAGCCTTGGGATCTGGCTGTCGGTTGATCCACTGTCATGTCCTCAGGAAAATCACAGTTGTAACAGCTGCTCAATAATTGGTCTATTTATTGGTATATTTAAAGGGCATAACTCTAAGCTGGTTTGGGAATTATGGAAGAGTCGACAAAGTAACATGGGGAATATGCTACAATCAGAGCTCCCACATTTCGTGGAGTGGTTAGCAGATGTGTAGCTTTATTGGATGGATGCACTGTAGCCAGGGCACCCACACAGGGTGTGATTAGCACACATACTGTGTATTGTTTTTATGGGAGAATCACTTTGTAGTCAGAGCTCCCACTTAGTACTGCATGATTAGCATCGGTAGCTAGATCTCTCTCGCATTTTATGCATCTTCTGCTCTGCATTATTTGTATTATTTTGGCTCTTGATGTTGTATCAAGGGCCTGGGAAAAAATGGGCCAAACCCAAATTACACAACATTCTGCTTCGGCCCATTTTTGCCCAGGAGTGTACATGTGGAATGTAGTTGTTTTATGGAGCTAAGTAGCCACTTAGGTTTATCTCTATGTTTTGATTGAATTGCAATTTTAGTGTATTACTCCCACCTAGTATATAAGTAATGTTCTGATTACTTCTTTGATGTTTGAAATTGTAGACTCCAGTAAATCCCCAGGTAGTGGCATTACAGCAATTCCTGGCCAGGATCAGTACACACTGGAGTGTTATTGTAAGAACACTGTGCCTCACAATCTAATGACTCTAGATCTAGCTTTCTCACTAATCGCTTGGGTTGGTTAAACTGGAGGTGAGCAGCTGCATAATAAACTTCCATGTAGCCTCTGAGTTGAGTGAATCAGACAAACTGCCAGTCCTGGAACTGGATTGATCAAACAAGCTGAGCCTCTGAGCTGATATACTGAAACAGTGTCAGTCCCTGAGCTGATTTGAGTCAAACAAGCTTACAGTATGTCTCTGCAGCCTGGCAGTCAGTTAAACTGAAGTTCCTGTCCTGAATTGACCAAACAAGCTGCTAGTTTGACCAAATAAGCTGCTGTGCTATAGCTGCCCTGTAGTCGCATAATCAAGATCAGACTGGTTTCACATTATGTCAGTAGAAAAATCTGAAAGCGACAGACTGGCGAGGAATATGGTATTGTAATCGCTAGGGTTCTGGTTATAGTACTACAGTATAAGCATCCATGTTGTGAAAAAAACCTTAATTGTTTCGGTAAGTATCGGGCTACAAATAACGGTGACTCTAAAGCTGTAAGTAGTCAAAAAAAGCTACAATAAAAATTATCCTTATTTTCAACGTAATCATCACCATATATGAAAATGGAACTTGTTCTAGGTACTGTGTTCTCCTAGGTACTATGAGCATGCCTTAAAAATATGTCAATCTGAGATACCTTTGCTATGGCAATTTTTTATATATGCATGGAACCATTATCAATTCACAACACACAATGCACTATTAAATGATATTCCCCTTCAGGTTTTCAAATTTTTCAGCCAATCTATGCTTTGCTCAATCTTATCGCCAACATCTACATGGTCTCACTTCTAAAGGGACACTTTCTTATTCCGTTGGTGAGTCTAATACCATCCTGTCATTTGATTTTCCAGAGAGCTGCTGAACAGCACAGAATATGAATGATGGGTTTTATCAGATGATGCCCTACCCATGTCATTGCAAACTACTAGATAATCTATTTAGTTGCCAAACTTGATTCTGGCTTTTACCCTGAGAGCCCATTTAGGGGTTTTATGTAATGCAATGTGAATTCCTCTGATGGAAAATTATGGCCACATGATATTTTAACTGGCCGGCTTTCACAAAGACATTCAGGAATTTCTCATTTGTTTTAGGTGTCCTAATGGACCTATTTTCTTGGCATAAAGATAATTCTGTTTGTCAGATATGTTTTTGTTCTGAGTCTGTATAGAATGTTTCTCCCTTAACATCACCAGGTCAATACATCAAAAATGTTGTATGACTATGAGGGTGATCAATATGCATTGTTTATTTTTAAAAGCAAACAATTTACTTAACTTGATTTTGATTTGGAGAAAGCCTACGTTTCTTTTGAACACGTTAACAAAGTGATATTTTTAGTAGGAAAAAAATACGCAATAGACAGTAATGTGTTTTTAAATGAATGCAATCTGGTGCAATTAGGCTGATGAAATTATCTAAAATTGTAACTGAAAGAAGAGCCTTGTTCCAACTAGCTTTCTGTCACAGTCTTCTCTTGACTCTTGTGCCCTTTGCCTTCTACAATAGGCTTCAGGCTAATCAGGACTGGATAAGATATTTATATATTTAGGATTAAGCATTTTGCAGTGCAATGGGTTGCTGCATAATGAATGACTGAGATATATAATATATATGCATACATATATAGATATTTTTTTCCTACATGACTTATGACTGTGGGGATGCTGGGATGGGAGCAGAACTTGGGGCATTTTCACAGTACAAATGGTGGCGCACTTTTACAGGAGTAGAGCTCCACTTGAAGCACATTTATCAAATCTGTGGGCACTTCGTTTAAGACTGCAGAATCAAAATTACTCCATTAGTCGGGTCTGTGTTTCTGGCCTGTAGTTTGGTTGTCCACAAACTTACAAATAAGAGGTCCTTAATACCACAATGCATCTTAAATCCTGAAGGAAATGTTCAAACAGAAAAGCAGCATAACTAGAGAAGACACAATTCTTAAGTCAATAACGTTTTTCAATTTTGGAAGCTGTACACTAGTTTAAAAAATAATATTCAAATCAAATTATAATCAAAACCACAGCTCTATAAATTCCAGTTCTCTTGTCTCTTAAGGCATTGTTCCTACCACATAACACTCTCTTGAGGAATTGGTCACCACATCTTGTAAGACTAACACACCATATGGCCATTCCCCATTTAACCTGCTGACAAATCCAGGTGGTTCAGGGAGAACAAAGAAAATGTGTGAGATCAAGATATAAAAATGGGTCATAATCAGTTTGAAACTGACTGGGCATATGTTCTTATTCGAAAGATGTACAGTATCTGTTAGTGGAGTATCAAACACTAAAAACTGTGTGGGAAAACAGGTGTGAATGGAGGACAGAGCTGAGTGACAGAGGGAATTTGGGAAGGACAACCTGGATTTTATTCTCGGGGTTTCTCTGTTTCAAGATTAAGTAAAAGGCCACCATCTCAGTAGGGACTATAAAACAGAAGAAAAAGGCTGTATATAATCAGGACTGTGAAAACTTAACCCTAGTTCAGGCTTGGAGGATGGAGAGGATAAAAGAAAGAGCCACTCATAAATAATCATGGAAAAAGCAGCAAGACAGTATATGTGAGAGCCTGTGCTTCTTACTCTCTCAGGAAGGAGACTAACGATAAGATCATCAGCAAAAGTTAATATTCTCTCCCTGAAAAGTTAATACTTTCCTACTCAACCAGTATACCAGATATTGTGTACCCCTTTTTGGATCATTCCTCATTGTTGGAACCCTCTTGATTGATTGTAGTGTGAGCTCTCTTGATACTATGTGGGATAGTAACACATATCGTAGTGACCTTTACAGTAGGTGTAACATGTAGATTTAGACTATTACCTAGTATACCTTTCCTAAAAGATGGTATACTCTTACACCACCCATTCTATCTATCTTTAAAAATAAATCGGGGCACCATGTAAACCAAAATGCTCAAGTGTGAACAGAAAGAGCCATTGTAGGTTGCTCTTCCAGAAAAGGTCCTTTAGTCTTCATACTCTGTCTGGAAATTCTGTCCTGTTACTTGAAAATGAAAAACTGATTGATGTAGTATGAAGGGAATGCAAAGCATTACCAGATTAAACGACAACAGCTAAACAGCTGCTGGTTAGCCCTCTGGGGTCGAGTGTGTCGTCGGCGACGCAGCGTGTTTCTCGCGTGTATTTCAGTTTATATCTCACTGAAATCTTTATGTAGAATCATGAAAAGAACGCTGACTAAATCCGTAACCTGTCTTCTTTTCAAAACGTCAATTGTTGGAAGTATTAAAGTTTTAAAAATTAGGTTAAATTGACAAAAAAGTAAATCATGTCACCTTTCTTTGCTTTACCTGCATCGGGGCGTGTAGTGCCGCCCTCACCTGAAGATCACTATTCACATTCTAAATAGCTGCATTTCCGCGTATTCAAATTACATTCGCATGGTAATTTGATGAACAACGCAACGGTGAAATGCGATCCAGATACATCCCCATCAGTGCCATAAAAGGGGGAGGGAGATGTGGCCAGGTTTGAATAGCTCATTTATACACATGAAAGCCACATATTCAATTAAAGGAGCCCAGAAATATTGACATGAGATTGCAATGTCTTTATTTTGATGTCAAATTACAAACTTGCCATAAATCTGACATATTTACAAAGTACACTAAGATTAAGATGAGTTTAATGCCAAAAAAAATATAAGAAATAATTTATTTGCCATGAATTAAGATGAATGAAATGTATGACTATGCCCCAATCAGTGAAAGTGTGTTCCCTACCTCTAGATTCCAGAGGGTTAAGTAACAGAGATCATTTAATGTTTGAAGGAAAAAGTGGACCAGCAACCTCTATCTTGGGAAAGTTAAATAGTCTTTGTTGTCCAACAGGAACACCCTGAAGGACTGTAAAGAAGCTTGTGGGAGTTTTACTTACAGAAAACTGTTCTGAGGTCAGATCAAAAAATGACTCAGAGTGATAACCAATCAGATTGTAGAAGTGGGTCCAAGCGACTGGAGTAGACAGGACTAGTCAAACAAATGTGTTGGTCCCGCCTCCTCTAGTTCCTTGGACCCACTTCCCTTAAAATTTGATTGGTTGTCACTCTGAACCAGTCATTTTTCGTTCTGCCCTTAGAATACCTTTGTGTAAGTAAAACTTCCATGAACTGAAAAGAACAGTTACCAGACACATCTTTCATGGGAGCAATATATACAGTATATATTAGTTAGAGAAGGAGAAGAAGTTACATCAGTGTGACATAATCCAAAGTAGTACAGTGCTAAAATACAAATAGCATATTTTAAATTGCTCACTAAAATATATGGAATGGCTTGGAATATTAATAAGCAAAAAATGCAGCTAAACAATTCTGAACAATGAATCCAGCTCTGAGGGTGCTCTGTTTCACATGCATTGCGGTAATATGCATAATTAGTCCAAATAATTAATCTGGACTAATTATCCTGTCAAAAGTAAAATCCATTAATTGTGTGCACAAGAATATGTATATACTACAGCAGCAACAAAAGATGGGCAAATTAACTTATTTGCAAGTTTACTTTAAAATTTTGAAATATAGAACAGAATACTGAGAGGGATTACACAAATGCCTCGCAATGAGATGAGTCAGAGAGACAAGGCCCTTTACTAATTATTAGTAATTGTGTATTGAAAAACAACCAAACTTCCTTCAGTTCAGCTTTTTTGACTTTGGCTCTACTGTGGCATGTCTATCAGCTTTACTTATGAATTATAGTTAGACGTTTGCCTTCACACTTCATAAATCTTCCATTAAATTATGGAATTTGCTTTTTTTATGGGGTTTCTTTTTGCAATTGAATGTGATTTGAAACACTACACAGTGAATAATAATTAACATTTAAGTGTAAATATTTTTCTCTCTGCGTCTAGGAAAATATAATTATACTTTTATGTAGTAACAATGGGTTTGCTGGAATGTTATATATCACAAACCTATTGAACCTTGTTTTAAATTAAGCTTTATAACTGGGGGAAAGGATAATATTGATATTTCTTTGAAGAAATATTTTAAGTCCTTTTATTAGAATTTCTATTTTCAATAGTGTTGACTGATGTTAATAGAAGTGGTTTGGTGTTTCTATCTTTGCTATTGTTCTTTCGTTTGGTTTGCCTCATTTCCTCCTTGTTTTATAGTATTCTGCTTGAATGTCGCTTCCTGCCCCCTTCCCAGTGTTAGCCTCCTGTTTATTAAGATTGATTAGTGTTCTTAGTTTTCTGATTCTTAGAGTTCTCTGGTTCTGTCTCCATTATTTTAACTCGCCCCACCTATTGCTTGTTGTTCTGTGTCTCGACTGATTGGTTAATTGTCATGTTCCACACCTTCCCACTTGTTAGATGGTTACCTGTTTCTATTTAAGTGCCAGCCTTTGTGAATGTCACAGTATGTTTGTTTCTCTGTTCTCTGGCTGATTTTGACCCTGTGGTTTTGCTTGTTTAGTTTCTTAGTTGTGCTTTATTTCATGGTTTTAGTTAATTCAGTGTTTTCCTCTGTTTGTTTCCTGACCCCTTGTGGTCCTTATATTTTGTGGTTTTACCCTGTGTGTCCAATGTTTTAAATAATCCCCTGTTTGTCTCAGAACCACAAGTGGATTGTCACCTTCCTTTCCCCGCCTGCCCATGCCCTGTGTCCGTAATAGCTGACAGGTTGCTAGTGTTTAACAAGTTAGACTTATTAGGCAATATCATTGAATTTGCTCATACCACCAGCATCCTCCTAATTAATTTTTGACTTGACCACCGACATTTCTCTTTCATTTCCCACCTATCCCTGTTTATGGACGTGTATTGTATATCTGAACCTCGAGTCTGCAGTGGAAAGAAGTATATAAAATTCAAAGCCATCTATGCTTTTATCACATGAATAACAAGCTGAATCTTAGACGTCTAGTGCTCTTTCAATGTTCGCCTGTAACATTGGTCATGGACACCTCTGGGATGGGCTGGTAGGTTTTGTGATGCAGGCTTTTCCATTGCAGTCAAAGTCAAGCCTTTTCCTCAGAACCAATCAGTGCACGTGACTAAGCCTAAGGCAAGGCTGATTTTAATACCTTGATACTCACTTATTGGTTTTGTTATTAAAAAGAGAACCTCTATCTTCAGTTAATAGCACTAAAAAGTGTTTCCAGACATTTCAAATGAGTTTTCTTAAATATTATATAACACAGAATTTGATTAAAATGATACATGACACAAAGGTTGCATTATGAACCAAATGTTTCCCACAATGTGAAAAAAGCCTGCTTTAATGTCATATTTTGTTTGGTTACGTATGGTTAAGGTTAGGGCTGGGTAAGGGTTAAGGTTGGCATGTGGGGATTAGAGATTTCCCCAATAAAATGAATAGAAAGTCCCCAGAAAGATATAATTACAAACCTGTGTGTGTGTTGGACTGACATTCAGTCCAAGGTAAACTCCTACATTGCGCCCTGTGGTGCCTGGGATACTGGATAAGTATTGGGAAGACAAATGGGTGATTAATAGAATTTGTTTGTTTTATTCTTATGGAGAATGAGGAAATTGCAATTAATATGAGAAACAGAATATGCTTGAAATAATTTGGGGTATATTGATTAATCTGAAACACGATTGAAATGGTAACACTTTACTTGAGGAGGCACAAATACTTAAGTCAGTTACTATTCAAGTACAAATCATGAACAAATATAGTCGTTACTTGAGATAAAAGATGCATCATGATTCATTAACAATGAACAAACGAGATCAGTATTTAACTTGTGTTTTCATGATTTGTTCCTTCAGTGGTTCATTCAGTTGTTCCTTCAGTAGTTCACAAAGGTTTACAGAATTAACAGATATGGTAACAATTATAGTAACTGCTTAAGATAAAAGATGCATCATGATTTATTAATGATAAATTAACATGAGATCAGTATGTAACTATTGTAAGATTTGGTTTGTGGTTAATTGATACATAAGTAGTAGCACAACATTATATTTTTTCTGTCCTGTCAATTAAAATGTTACCACTAAAATGATCAGTTTACCTGTTTCAGTTTATTAGTGTCTAAATAGCAGATAAAGTTGATTCAAAGTCAGACATTTCCTTCTTTTTTGTTAAAAATACTTCTTTCCTCAGAAAGGACAAAATAACCTCTAGTCAGAATTACTCTTCTCCTCATGTTTGCACTAAAATATTCAAAATGTGTCTTAAATCAAAACCATAATAAAGTGTGAAAACAGGGAACATGGAGGCCCTGATTATTTTGAAAGGATATTTTACCTGTACTGAATTTTTGCAGTTCTGTCTGCCTGTTATATTTTGAGGTCATAATAGCAACCTGATTTTTCATAATTTCAAGCTTATTTGATATTAGGCGGCATGTATGATTAATTGCATAATAACAGAAACAATGTATTTTTTTGTTTTTGTTCCTCATGACTAAAAAAATAATTAGTGATACTCCTCTGCTGATTCATCATTGATGTTTCCATCAGATTTGATACTGTATGTGGTATATTTTGTCATGGAATTTTGATTATATGGGGTAAAATGTGGAGTAAGTTTCCCAAAAACTCCCATTAGAGATTAGAGATAGAGTTGGAACTGTTCAGATGTTAATATTATTTGTAACAATGCTTTTGGGAAACATATGTGTGATTGGTTAATTGAACTCTGCAATTCACTTTTGTAGAAAAGTAGCACTGAAGTGTTATTGGTTTAAAAGGATCAGTTTGTTCTGCATTTGTATGTGGCTAAATTTAGCATAATTTCACCGGTTGCTTGTTTGTTTAGGGTTTTTTGTTCACAAGATACTCAAAAAGGCAGCTGGCCCTTCTGACAAGCAGAATTCACGCCTTGCAAAATTTTTCAAATCTAGCTAGATTGCAAATGAAAATTTCACCCAATTACTCTTTTCATGTATAAGTGAAACGATCCAATATAAAAATATTTAAAGTCAAATTGAATTATCTATGTGCAGACATTGGAAAGAAAAACCAAAACATTGCTCCTTCAACAACTATTCAGATCTGGTGCTCTGGAAGCTTAAAATTCACAGCTGAAATGAATTGGCCTAATGAAGACCCCTCCCCACGTTACCGCCAGCCTTTGCTCACACACCGGTAAATAAAATGATTTCAAATCCGAAGTCAAGCACAAAGTCTGACAAAACATGCATAAAAGAGAACAGTTTATAGAAAAATCTATTTCCTTATGTTTGGTTTTCAAATATACCTTATTTTTAATTCAAACTTGAAAAACTACATGTTCAGGCTTTTTTAAGGTTCTTTTTTGCTCAGAACTGTTAAATCCTCCATTGATGCTATTTAGGAGGGGTCTAGGAGTTAATAGTTTGTAAGCGACATTTTTTTCCTGCTCTGTGACCCATTGTGTTTGGAATAAACTAATGTAGATGAAAATTCTGGGAGCTCAGTTAAAAGAGCATTGTATCACAAGGTTGAATTTTTGGGTTAGCAAAATAACTTGCCAAATTTAAAGTTGTCTGGACTGAATGTAAATGAACAAAGATAAAGTACCTTTAAACTGGGGTACCTTAAATCTTGCAAGGTATCTAGCTGGCCAGCAAATATCACTTTGTGATACAGGCCCCAGCAGAAGAGGAAACTAAGGTGTAAATCAGGAGATGGATTTTGATGGTTATGAGAACCTGGAAAATTGGTTAGTGGGATGGAAGGATCTGATTATGGTAGTTAAATGGTGGTAATAGGTGAGTCGATCTTTGAGGATCCAGCGCAAAGAAAAGAACTGAAGTAACTGAGGTAGACGATTGTATGGTTGGAATGTAGCTAAAAATCACAGCTCCCTGACTGTGGACTGGTTTAGACTGTGAAGAGGGCAAAGTAGGTCAAATTAAGATGAGAAGAAAAAAGCTTAATTTTCGCTACTTTGAACTGACAGTAACGTTGATGAGATGGCTGGCAGAATGACCAAGGTTAGGAAGAGACTGTTCTCAAAGTGCAAAGCTTGTGTGAGAAAGAGGGCAAAGAAACATCGTCTAGCTGGACTTGAAGATGGAGAACGGAGGAGATCAAAGAAACCGGCATGGGGCAGAGAGCTGATAGCGCTGACCGCAGGCGAACAAGGGAGAGTTGGAGGCGAAGCCGAATACACGACTGAATGTTAGCAGGTGGCAAAAAATCATCAAGTTTGCTGGGAAGCGAGATGAGTCTAGCTAACTTAGAAATGTCTACACAGAAGTATGTTGAGGGTGTTTTTTTCTCTCTTTTTTAAGAACAATACAAACGAGAGGAGGCCATTCGGCCCATCAAGCTCGCTTTTAGTCCTAGAAGTAAATGTAATTCTTAAAGGAATAATAAAACATAAAATTTCATTATTTGATTTATAAAAAAAAATATTGGGAGGTAAAAGTAATACTGTAGCATCATGGTACTTCTTATACCAAAACTCCTTCCAGGCTGCAGTGGGATGAAGGGGATGTTAAAAAGGGACAATATTATTGAATGTTACAAGGAGCTTAGAGTGTCTACTTGTCTGTCTGTAATATTAACTATATCTAATGAACCACTAAAAATCTATACTAATTATTGAAATTAACTTGCATATTCGTCGTCTGTGTACAGAGTTATTTTGCTTAACCTGAGAGCTTTTAGGTCTGTCTTTGGTTTCTGTTGATACAGCAGATTTTGCGTTACTCCATCTAATTGGGTCATGACATCTAATTTTTTAACATTATTTGTTAAAGCTGGAACCAATTTTGAAATGTTATTACAGCTTCCAGCATAAAAGAAATCGTAATGTTAACGTGAAATTGAGTTAAACCATTTTTTTTTTTGTTCCCTTTTACGCACCGTGAAAGATTCTGCTCTGCGGACGGCAAACAGAGACGTGGAGCCTTCGCAGCAAAGCAGCCTCTTTTATTTATTGGAACCTTCCCAAGGGATGGTGATCAAAGCGAGCTAACAGAAATGAGGAAACCACAGAGAAACCTACAGAATAAAAGCAACAAAGTAGCAGCTTTTTCTGTACTTGGGGGGAGGAGGACTAGGGTGACAAAATGACTGAATGAATACTGTCACTTCACTCACTGGTTTCAGGAATTAAACACATAAACAATCGCCATATGAAGGATGGGTGTGTTAATTTTGGGTCACAATATGTGTTCGTGTGTGTGTGTGTTTTTATATATAATATA
Source organism: Isichthys henryi (assembly GCA_026776945.1). Lineage (NCBI taxonomy): Eukaryota > Metazoa > Chordata > Actinopteri > Osteoglossiformes > Mormyridae > Isichthys > Isichthys henryi. The sequence goes on along the minus strand of JAODJX010000035.1, from coordinate 12,298,481 downwards.
TACACTCACCAGCCACTCTATTAGGCACACCTGTCCAACTGCTCGTTGACGCAAATTACTGATCAGCCAATTACATGCTGGCAACTCAATGCATTTAGGCATGTTGACATGGTCAAGACGAACCGCTGCAGTTCAAACCGAGCTTCAGAATGGGG
>JAODJX010000035.1:12264494-12285600 GCA_026776945.1 Isichthys henryi | reverse complement strand
CCCAGGCGGAGACTCGAACCCGGGTCCCAGAGGTGTGAGGCAACAGTGCTAACCACTGCACCACCATGCCGCCCCCTCTGACATTATATAGCCTACTTTAACATTTTGAGGGCTAATGGCAATGTTGTAGCGCTTAACATGGGGTTTGAGTGGGATGCTAACCAGTCATCATGTTAAATATCTTAGAAACATTTTGCTGCATTTCTAGTACCAATGACTCTGACAGTGACAAAGAGTTAAATCTGTCCAGCAACATGAGTCTCAGGTGAATGAGGGATTTACTGTAGCATTTCCCCACTGGCTTCCCCGTGTGAATTTCAGATTTTGATTGGTTGGGTGGCCTCTTTCCCAGCATGCACTTGATTATATTTTGAGATGTAGTTTAAGATTTTACTTAAAGTCTTCCATTGTGGCAGCCATCTAAGTTTAATTACCTAACTGCTACTACATCGGTGGTAATTGGGCACAAGGGAACACAGAAATGACATGTATTTTGTGTGGAGGCATCGATTTAAAAACAGTATCTAATAGTACTCTTTAGAAATACAGTATGTAGGGGTAAAAATATGTTACCATTGAGACACATAAATAAAATCAGGGTCATGTAAAAATCACAGAGAAAAAGTTTGTTTCCAGTGCTGGAAAAAAACATTCTTTATGATGGAGGTTAGCCTCAGGAAAAAAATGTTCAAATATTTTACTTTCTAAATCCTGTGTTAAAAGTTTGGGAGCAAGCAGCAGTGCACACCATTATAAACATTAAACTCGCCTGTGGTGTCCACCATGTATTCTGAATGAAAGTTTTAGAATTATTTTTAGCAAAAAAAAAAAAAGAAACACGTTGTCTTGTATAGTGTGTACAGGGACACATTGTTTTAGTTTGTCCTCAGTAGAAATAAATTCAACATTTGGAGGGTATACAGTACAGCGCTTGACACCATATGTTCATCAAGATCAGCAACAGACTGATTGTTTTGCACAGATGTAATTAGCTAGTTGAATAATTAGGCATGTGGCTGTGCATAAGGAAACACTGAGGAAAAGGGATGTAAACACAATGCTATTAGTACAAGGTCCACAGTCTGACATATGAAATATTCATAAATATAATGTCACCATAGTCAAACAATTGGCCATTGATTTTTATTTTTTTTCCATCGACTTTTCATTAGTTATAAAAATGTGTTTATTTAGCGATCGTACGTCCAGGTACTTGTGTGACTAAATGTGGTCAGTGACTTATTAAGCTGTAGTGCTAAATGTCATAGGTGGAAAATGAAATAAGTGAAAAATAAGATATACATGAATCAGATTATCAGGTAGCGTGCAGAAACAATGTTTTTATATACAGGTATATATATATTTTTTTTACAAATGGCAACAATGTTGATGTTAAAGAGGGCAGTTTAAATCAGACTTAGTAAATCTAGTATGGCTTGATTCATAAAAGGAGCATAAAGTACAGATAATTTCATTATCAGTATCCAATAAAAATTTCAGTTGTGTCTCTCCTGGGCAATATTGTGAATAAAACGTGGGCTTAAGATGGAACATTGCATGCTTGATTGTGTATTTTGACTACCTGCATCTACATAGCATCCACCAGTATTCGGTAAAGCCTGTAACAGTTGAGCATCATTAGTTACATTAAATATCCTCGATTAATCAATAGTTTGAGATAAACAGTCTGACTGCGAAATTTCATTGTGGATAACAAGCACTGCTGCAGATAATGTATCTATCATACCGTTTGAATCCACCTTTTACAGAAACTTTGGAGGTGTTTTTGAGGATATTTCTTGATTCTTAGCAAAGACATGAAATGGGCACAGGAAAAGAACTGCTATTTTCCAGCAAGAATTGCTCCATTAAAGTGATCTGACCATTAAGTGTAAGATATCTATCAACCCTCTCACATCCATAACGACGTATCCTGTGTCAGGGTTCCTGGAGCCTATTCTAAGATGCATGGAGCTTAAGGTTGGGGGACACCTTGGCTGGAACACTTGTCAAGTTCATTATATTTGAATTAAAAATTTAAAGAAATCTAAATTGGCTGTCCCTACAGATTTTCACAGGTCAGTAAGAATTATGATTAAAACAACACAAGAATGGATGTTTCTGTCAAATGCAGCAGATTGTCATTTCATGTACCAGAACTTGAAAGGGGTAGATATTCAGGCATGGATCTGAAATAAATAAAAATTTCAAATAAATAAATAAATAAATCAGTGAAGTTCATTTGTGCGTAAAATTTCTGTCCTGTCTTAAATGAATGAGGGAGACAGAGTTTCATGTTTTAGTCCAGTAGGCATTTCTTTGACATATCAAGATCGAAAGGAAATCATTAAGTGCCCCAGGCTTTTGCTAATCACACTGTGGAGACTGTTTGTTTACAGCATGCGTAAATGGGACTTGAAAGTGATGGACGGCAATATCGAAATCAGGAAGCTGGAAAATCCTATCTAAAATATTCTGCCCAATTCAATAGGCTTTTAAAAGCCTTTTGTGGATATAATAATCTTTTGTAGGATGGCGCAGTGACACACACCTCAAAGGTTGTGCATTTGATTCCCGCTCTGCCTACCTGGAGTTTGCATGCTCTCTCCTTTCTGTGCAAGATTCGTCTGGCTGCTCCTCCTCTCTTAGTGCAATACCATGTGTTTTTGGTGAATTGTCCTTAGAATGGCTTGGCCATAGTGTGTGATTATGTGTGGATGAGTGGGTGGATGGATGGATGGATGGATGGATGGATGGACAGACGGACGGACTGTCTTTTATGCTGACCACAATGCAATGATCACTGATAAGAACAGGTACCAGAAGAATTGAAACTGAATATGGTGGTTTTTAAAATTACACAGAGTGAGGCTCATCTGCGGGGAATTTGGCATTTCATGTCAAATGATGGCAATTACCAACCACTCATGCCGGATACAGCCATTCGCAATTGAAACACGTTTTGAATTACTGTCTTTGCCGCTAAAGCAAAACCAGATAGCAGATGCCATTTTAGAAGTTGTAAAGGTTTGTAGAAGATAAACAAGTATAAAGTACATTTAAGTTCACTTTGCATGCAATAATTTTTGATGGATGAAGATTAATTGCTTAATTAGGAGCAATCCCATTGGACGTCCCTTCAACACAATGTGGTTCTTACTTCCTGATAAATTTTGCTAAGCTCTTCCTTACATTTGACCTTGATTTTTTTGTTTTGTAACATCAGAGGTGTTTAAAAACATTGTTTTCAAACTGAGGGGAATCAGTATGCCTGATCCTAGCTGATCCATTCATTTTCAGTCCACTGTGCATAAAATACATTGGTCAAAATACAAGAAAATTAAATGCACATAACCAATGAACATGCACCATGGAAAACTGCAGAAGTCTATGATTTCGTCCAATAGTTCATCATGCCATTTTTATGTAGACCTCAGCTATACCAAAATCCATGAATCTTATAGTCTTAAACTACATGTGATTAAATGAGCAATTCTTGTCAGATAACATGATTTCACTTTCTAGTAAAGCATTTTTTGAACGTTCATTAATCCCAGCATGTTCTTTTTCCCACTATTTTTTTTTTTTAAATAACACACATGTATATGATCAGTGTCCAAGCCTTGTTATACAGTTTTACATGTTAAGCATGTTTTTTGTTACTTATTTCAGCTTAGTAATACCAGGGCAGTACAACCACACAGCTCATAAAAATGTCATGCTACAATTCTGTCAAATCAGAATACAAATAGCCGTTTATACTTTGGCCAGTAATCCTAGTCATGCATAAAACATGCGATGCCGTGTACTTCTGACAGTCAGGCACTTGTCACTGACCGGCTCCACTCATCCGAATCCTCACTTCAGGACCTTACACATAGGGCTTCCCAATAATGGGTAGAGTTAATGAGGGCACATCCTTGATAACGACTATTGATCTCTGCCTCAATAAAAGAAGACACATTTGTAGCCAATGCAATTTCCCAGGGATCACAAATCCAGTGTAGGTGTCTGTGTTCATTTTATGAGTTTGTGCTTCCTCTGAGTCTTTTACTTAATGATCTCTTTGTTATTCAAAGCGTAAACGTTGACTTTGTTCCACAAGGAAAAATTATAAAGACAAACCAGAAAAGCACCCGAGTTAAAACTAATTCAGCTGTTATCATAAGATAAATTACACTGGAAACCAGAGCTACACAGATAAGTAGATAAAATTATATATAAAGTATATACAACAACAGCAATAATAATACTTAATAACAACAATAATAATTAATATTGTAATAAAACACTATAAATGAATAAATCAATAAAAGAAAATAAGGTACCTTCAGGAGCAATGCAATCATATCCATGACTTTAATGTACATCCTTAGAATTGGTACCAGGTGTCATTTTGTAATTAAGCATTTGTATGGGCTTAAACATGCCAATTAATACAATTACAAATAAATAATTTGTTATAGTGATGTGCTGTTATCTAGCAGCACATTATCTGAACATGACACAGTCAATAATTACAATGCAATTTGTGAAATTTACCTTTGTTTGGTTATTATAAAGTAGACATGGAATCCGTGGACCATATAAAATTATTACTGAATATCCTTCGCGAAAGTTTTTATGCATCTATGACACACTTGATTAAGAAATATCGGCTATACTATGGTGGGAAAATGTCAGCAGCTTAAGAAATGAGATTTGGTCTACCACCTATCTGCTGTTTTCTGTCGGTTTCACCACAGGAAAGCTGACCTTCATTCTAAATGTGAGTGGGTGAAATTTAACAATTTAGGGTCATCAGGACGACACATAAATGTGCTTTTCTTACAACGGCATAAAGTACTTATTTCATTTCCATAATGTATGTATTAGTCATTAAGAGTGCATTTCATGACATTACAAGCAGTAAAAGACTCACTAGTAAACTAGTAATATCATTGAAGAGACTTTTTGCAATGTTTGGAAACAGCCTCAGCAAGCTATCCTAGACCTAAAAATTCATGACATATCTAATGCCTTATTTCCAGCTGAACTACGCCTAATTTCATGCATTTATCATAAAGCACCACCAACATTAAGCAATTAACCACTAGGGTATACCTACACAGCCTTCACTCATCAAATCCCATCGTGCCCAGAGTACTGGCTGATAAATAAATCTACCACCTGCTTCCATCATCAAAGAGATCCACACTGCTCCCTCTACAGGCAATACATCACTGTAGAAGCAATGTCTGCCACTATTAGCCAGCCAAAAGCAACCGAAACAATCAGTCAGAGGTCCAATCACAAAAAGCATCATAGCGTTGCAATCATCTTAAAGGTAAATGCATGCTAAATTAAGATTCAATTTAGTGAACGCCAATCGTTGACAACATAACCTGTTAACCACCACAAGACATATGGGTGCATTTCACAAAACTGACAAAGATGTGAAAGGATTTATGCAGCTTGTTCTTACTGCAGTTTTGAAGCTAGTTCTACATTTAAATTTCATACTTCATAAAAAATGTATTTATATTTTGATACAATGTGTACAAGGACACAGAAAGTCCTTGGGACGCCTGCTTAATTCTGTGAAAATGTTGCAAATTTATTGGCTTCATATCAAAATTCTATTGACAAGTAATGATTAGCATAACTGCACATATCTTTCGCACAGACATTTTCTTTTTATTAAGTCTCATAACTTTTTGACTGACTATTCTCTTTTTGCCATTTTCCTATTAATTTCATTTCTAGTCATTAGCTCCCAAAGGGATACTAAACATTAATGTCTGGTGTTTAATGTTATTGCAAAGGTGTTACTAATTAAAAAGCACCCAATGAGACTGCTTGTCAATGAAGTTAGTTTAAACAGCTCTTTCACAGCTATAATTCGAGTTTCAATTTATCACTATTTGAAGTTTCACTTAAAACTACTCCATGTTTCTAATGTGATGTGCGGACAAATGAATGAAGTAATGTTTTTGTTATAAAACCAATAAATTTGCAATATTTTTGCTGGATTAAGCAGGCATCCCAAGAGCACTATATGTTGTGAAAGCTTAACAAATATAGTATTTGAGTGGGTGGCATGTTGGCTCAGTGGTTTTCATTCCATTCCCTTGCATGTTCTCCCTGTGTCTAAGTGAAAAACGCATTTAGTAGAATTGTTGTGTACATGTACATCCAAGCAACACACTGAACACCGTCTATACTCTCTGTGTTCTGATATACGCTCCCGACTCACTGTAACAACATTTTGGATAAGTGGCTGTGGAGAGTCAATGAGTAGTTGTTAATATTTGCTACACAGATCCTACTCAATGGGTCAGCTCTTAAAACGGATGTCTGTAACCCACTTGGCTTCTGAGAAACACTCAAGTAAACATAGCTATGTTCATTGTGCTTTGGGTTATTTTGTAGAAAGATCCCAGTAACTTATCATAGAAAGGAGACCTCTGTCTGTGAAGGCATTGGGGTACTTTTTGCTATATCTTCTTTAAAGCCTGCCAACGCCACGCCCTGGTGTGCTGGCACGTTTGAAAAGCAGGTGGCACAAACTCCTTGGCTTCGTGAGGTTCTTTATTCAGCGGCAATTCCAGAGGGATAATCCGGGTAGGAGATGGGAAAAGATGTCCAGGAGGCGCTTTGGCATGCTCGGTCAGGCCCTCGGAGCCGGGACCGAGTGCTGGCCATCGCAGCTCGTAAGTGCCTCACTCGGAGGGTGCTTGGTAACACTCGAGGCCTCTCACTCAGCGGCTATGAAGTTGCGGCGTATGGCGTAGCATGCAAATACCTCTCTCTGAGAGCTGGTGGAGCACTAATTAGATTCTGGAAGAGGGGACCCTCTTGATAGATGTGTTTACTGAGGAAGGCTGCAGAGATATGGCACTTGGTAGGGTGAGGGTGCAGTCACATGCATTACCTTACTTAGCTCTTCATCACTGTTAACCTGCATAAACAGTGGATCTATGCCGTACTAAATGAGAACTGCGGAAGTTTACGAATTGTCTGATTGCTGTTTTCCTGCTTATTTAATTGAGTTGAATTTTCCATGTATGAACCTGGTATAGTGTTCAAAGAAATGTTTTATTAATGGAACACAATGTGGTATGTTCTTTCATTTTCTGTTTAGTACATGTTTTGTGTTTCTTTTTTTCAGACAAATCTAGATAGATATTTTTTAACACATAACATCTCATATGTTCTGTGAACTTCATTGCACTGGAAATGTAGTTCTAGACGATGGATGGATGGATGGCACTTGCTAGATAATTTAATTTGGTAACACTTTACCTCACGGGGCAGAAGTACTTAGTAATAACTTAGTTACTACTGAAATACAAATCATGAACAAATAGTCACTACGTCAGAATTCATTAACGATGAACAAACATGAGAAAAGTATTTATCTTGTGTTATTCATGACTTGTTCCTTCAGTGGTTCTTTCAGTAGTTCAGAAAAGATTATAGAATTAAGAGATATATTAACAAATGTAGTAATTGCTTGAGATGAAATATGCATCATGATGAATTAACATGAGATCACTATGTAACTAAGACTTAGTTTGTGGTTAATTAATACATAAATAATTGTGTAATACTATATTTGTGCTCCATCAAGTAAAGTGTTATCAGTTGTTTTTAGGCAGTGAGGCAAATGATCACTGATGCCAGGTACCCAGCCTGTGAGGTGAAGAGGCTGGATAACAGAATCAAACAGAATGATCACTCAATAGCCAGTTTATTGGGTACACCTGCTTGTTAATGCAAAGTATCTGCAATCAGCAGGCTGAATTCATACAGCATACAGACAGGGTCCATTGATCAGGTACTACAGTATATATTATCACAGCTAAGACGAGTGATTTTAAATCGAGTTTCCAGTATCAGAAACAGCCATCCTCCTGGGATTTCCCTGCTCTACAGTGTCTAGAATTTACAGAGAATTGTGCGTTAAATAAAAAAACTTCGAGTTAGGGCAGTTCTGTGCCAGAAAACACCTTTTTAATGAAAGAGGTTAGTTAAAGCTAACAGGAAGGCCGCAAGTGCAAAAATACCTACTCAGTACAACTGCGGTGTGTGGACAGGCTTCCCTGAATGCACTGTTTACCCTTGAAGTGGTTCTGGAGATGAAATGGGTCCTACCTGGTATTATGTAGCGTTACCTAATAAAGTGGCCCCTGACCATGAGCTAAATGATGCTGACTCCACTGGCCTTGTGTTCCACCCCGGCACTGAGAGTCAATGTGTCTTGATCAATGATTGCAGTTTGCTGATGATCCTTGAATATGTTCCTAGTTTATGTGTGCTGGAGTGGTCGTTCTGCTGATGCAACGTGGCTAGCAGGCAGGAAGCTACAGTTACCTGGTAGATGCCAGGTCGGTACCCATGAATTTCAGCAGGGGAGGTGTCCTCCTGGGAGCAAAAATTTTTTAGATCGTTTTTGTGGTGGGGGGGTATGGATGGTAAATTTCCCTGAGGGAGGTGGGGTGGTTCAAACTAGTTATTTTACTAAACGGGTATGTATCTGACAGAGTTGGGTAATTCAGGTCCAGAGAGTATAAATCCAGAACAGGATTTTTTTTTCAACCAACCAGTTAAGCATACAGAATCACAGTATTCAACTGGCTGGTTGAAACAAAATCCCAGTCTGGACTTTTACTCTCTGGACCTGAATTCCCCAACTCTGGTACCCAATAAATAGTACTACTGTATGTAGCTGCGTGCCTGGTAGGGCAGCTAGATTCTGCGAATACTGTGATGGGATTACCATATAATGTTTCTATAAGGTGTGAGATCATATAAAGAAATGTATATGTAGGTGTATCGGCTGGATTTCATCTTCATCCATCAACAGTACTTTTAGACATTCCAGCATGTTGCAAATTGATGGAATCATTTTTGAAGAGTTGCATCAAAGGTCAAACCTTAGTGTTGGCTATTCCCATTTAGTGATTTTCTTAAGTCATTTTATAGACCACTTGTAACCTTTACATAACAGGCAACATAGATATTATTCATATAGAACCTGTGGTATATGATATGTCAAATGACGACTTTGTTATCGTGGAATGGTGCTCAGAATACTGAGTGACCACACATTGCAGTCTCCCTTATAACTGCAAAAGGCTACGGATGATCTAGGGCTGACGATCCCTCTAGGCTCTGTGTATGTTTACATTAATATGTAATATAGTATAGCCCAAGAGTATCTTCTCTATCAGTCTGTATTAAAAACCGGTCAACCTCACTGATGGTATGAATCGCAGGAGTTAATCTGGAAAAACAGCAGCAGCAAACAGAGAAACGATGAATTCGTTTTGAAGCTACACCGGGAGTCAAGTAACGGCAAGATAGGGACTCGTAATCAGACAATTTGTGGTTTAGTTTTTAGATGAATTAGCCTTACTTATTAATTGCTCCTTTCAGGCTAAAGTCTAGCTTTATAAATATTTTTAAATTGTAAGTTACAAACCTTTGAGAATCTTTGATTTTTTGGAATAGAAATATTGAGCAGGTTTGATTCAGGAAATTGAATCTGCCTGTAATATTTTTTTATTTTATTTGTTTATAACTGTTTTAATGCAACATGGGAAAACAAGTGTTGCTTTGCATTAGCGAACAGTTATTACAGCAATTAAACAGCATGATGCATATTCACATGCTATGTTATGACTCAGTAATCACTTTCAGTGCAAAGTAAACATATAAAATAAAATTTATTTACATACAATTTATTGCTGTCGTTTTAGCTTAGATCAGGAAATCAGATTAGATGCAGCTGCCCTGGATAAAATCTGTTTTATATATATTAAAAGGGTATTTGGATATTATCTCCTTCTAAGGTGGCAAAAACACATCTTAAGTTTATATAACAATTGGCATTTTAATAACTGGCAGCCGTTTTGGCAGGAGAGTGGGCTCCTTGTTCCTAGGTAACAGAGTAACCCTTTCATTTGGACTCGCTGAGAAGCTTTGAAAGGGTCTTTGATCTTTTTGTCACTGGCTGAATTTCATGAAGGAGGCAGTTGGATGTGTAGGTGCCACCATCTCTGTGCTGTAATCCTACTGTCAGCATCTGTTCCATTCTTCTGTAAAGGCTTTCAGATGAAATTCGCAATGGTTGCTGCCAAGATACTTCTGGTGTCCAGAGAGTAAAAGTCCAGACCAGGATTTTGTTTCAACCAACAAGTTGAATACTCTGTGATTCTTTGCGCTTAACTGGTTGGTTGAAATAAAATCCCGGTCTGGACTTTTACTCTCTGGACCTGAATTATCTAACTCTGATCAGTTACGTTGTTATAATTGTACCCTTGTTTGTATCATTGTTATATTGTTACATTGGTCTAATGCACTGTAGCAGCAAGGTTAGGGATGTGGGAAGGTTTAATAAGCTTTTTGTTGTTGCTGCTGTTTAAATAATTGAGATTGGCAGTCATTGAGATCAAGACTGAATGTGATATTACGAATCAGATGTCATGTACAAATATGTAGGCTAAACTCGCATTGTTCCTGACTACTAAGCCATGTGTGGTTCCCTGTAGTGGTGACGCATCATGCCTGGAAAATTCTCAGCAGGAAACGCCAATGGTACCTTTTGTTCTATTGCCAGAATTTATCGAGTATTTATGAATGAATTTCATTGAAAAGTTTATTGTCTGTTGGAACATTGATAATAATGTGGAAGTGGAACATTGATAATAATGTGTCTCAAAGGCCTGTTATTTTATGACTAGTTTGCTGGTGAAAAAAGAATCAGGAAAAAAATGGAAATCTTGCAAAAATTATTGTCTTTTGGGAAAAACTGAAAATCCATGACTTTAAACGATTTAAAGATTCCAAATGTCTGCAAGACACTAAGGAATATTTCTTTCTCTCTCTAACTTTATTCATGCTCTTCCTGATTGAATTCACCCACCCCTTGCATTTTTATTCAGCAAAATATCCAGATTATTATTTAAAAATGAAAATATTGCTACGTTAGCATTGGGCTTTGTTGCAACGGAACAGAAGAGGTACCGTTCATACCGTTCATGAAATATATCCACTCCTATTGTGCACGCTCAGCAGGAAAGCAGACAGTGCATAGCAATATGTAGCCATCTCAGATGGTTCCTATCCTTATATTTATCAAGCAGATGGAAATGTGACTTGCTAGACACCAAACTTTATGGCCTAAAACAATGGTGGGGGGTGGCGGGTTATATTGGAACTGCCTCCAGCGCTGATATCTGTGATTGCTGACCGAGGCCACCTCTCCTGGGTGGAAGTCATTTGAAGCTGCCAGTCATGGATGGAAGCCAAAGGTTGTGTCCAAATATTTAATGGAGGTCTGAGGCATCAATCAACCTGGGCCATCCTGCTGAGTCTTTGCTATAAGCTGGACTGTTTATGTTTGTTCTTGTGCACACACACACCCACCCACACGCACACACACACACCCACCCACACGCACACACACACACACACACACACACACACACACACACGTCGGGTAAACATATCTTTATGGGACCGCTCATTCGTTTTTATGGGAAAATGCTAACGCTAACTATGACAACCCTAACAAACCAAGCAAAATACAAGAGTTTTTGCATTTTTAGTTTTTTTCATTGCAGTTACAGATTTGTATTAAATTTGAGTTTTCCCTTATGGGGACCAGGAAAGTGGTCCCCATAAGGGAAGAAAACGGGTATTCATCACGTTGTGGGGATATTGTGTCCCCATAAGGTAAGGTATACCCGCTCACATGCGCACACATGTGTACACACGCGCGCACACACACACACACACACACACACACTAATACATACAGTATTGCATATCCTATCTGATTTGTGTTGCTATAAACTCATATCATTAATAACAATCAAGGCTTTTTATTGTCCATCCATTTTCAAACCATCTATCCTGGTCTAGGTCATCAGAGGGAGAGGAACCTATCACGTACTACTACTAATAATAATAATAATAATAACAACACCTGGAGGAGAGGGCAGAGTTATTCTTGACTCCTTCCACAAAAATGTGGTGGGTGTCTCTAAATTTCCCATAGTGTTTAAGAGTGTCAATACCTTGCAATGGATGGGTATCCCATCGAGGGTGTCCCTCTCCTTGTGCCCTGTGCTTCCTGGGGGTAGGTTCCAGGCTTCCTGCAACCTTGTAATAGACAAATGGTTACAGAGAATTGATGGCTATAGAGCATGGAGTTACTGTTAGTAACTCCTAAAAATATAATTCATGTTTGGTGTCTGGGGAGTCAATGTTCTGGAGGCCTGCCAACATTATGAGATGGTCATGTAGCTATGCTCTATTCAACAAGAAGCAGAGCTGACCACCTTAACTCCATGACCCCTCCTCTGTTTATGATGGAGATAGTTAATGATGCAATGCTCCGTTTGATTCCTAGAGATGGATTATGCCGGTCAGATGAGAATGTTAGAGGGTCGTATCCTGGGCTCATTGAAGGCGATCTCTGAATCAGAGGTGCAGCTATTTAACACCGTCACTATTTGGCAGTTTGTCACGGTAAACTTCTTAGTAACTTTAGCTTGCAGATCATGACTCAGATTGTTCAGAGTGAAAAAGAAGAGTGGGCTTTCAATAAAAAGATAGTCACCGTTTTTAAATGTGCTTACACTTGAGATATTTGGTCTTTACATTAACTGCACCTTCATAAAGCTTTAATGATGCATTTGTGGGACATTCAGTGCACCTTCTTAAAGCATTCATAGAACATTCATATGCAGCCTGAAAGTAAACCTTAATACCCTAACTTATCTTAACAGCTTTAATATACATTAATAACAAACATTACAAGATAATATGATTATAATATTTCTTATCATACAATGTTTGTCATTAATGTATATAAAAGCTGTTCATATATGTTAGGATGTTAAAGTATATTTGCATGCTGCTTACAAGTATTCAGTGAATGCATTATGAATGAACTATGATGGTTCAATTAATGTAAAGCGTTATCAAATATTTTCAACATTGTTTTGCAGTTTATTAAGAGCTAGGATGCTATGTCATTCAACGCTCTCTCCCTGAGTATTTAAAAATGTTCCTATTGGTGCAGAAATGGGGAAAAAAAAGATTTGTGCAGGCAGACAGAAACAGGAATGCATCGCATTGTTTCAAGCTACCTCCCCGACTAGAAAGACATCCATGATTACATTGTAATAAATTTTTTACCATGTTATATTCTTCCAGCAAAATTTTTGACAGCCCATAAAACAAGAAGCCAGTTCATAATGTTGATTACCAGAAAAGACGAATGCTGGAATTTATGCCTGAATGTATAATTGAAACACTAAATTCATTATGGTATAATTAGCTTCAGTACTAGGCTAATGCATTTTCTCGGTTAAATGTATGATTCTTTTGATAGTTTGCTAAACACCTGTAAGTGAAACACATCTCATTGAGATGAAGTATCCCATAAAACTGAAATTCAGCACAGTGCAAAAGGGACCTAGATTAAGGGCAATTATCTTATTTTACCACCTTAGCAAAGAGATGTGCTGTTAGGATTTAAAACGACTTTGTTTTTATCCACCAGCTTTGTTCTGATGCTTGTGTTTTCTCACTTGCATTATTTCGTTAACAATTATCTGATGTCCTTCTAAAATCCTTATTTGTGTGAGTTCTGATTAACAGTTTTTATATGGACATAAACTTTCTGCAGGTTTGCATGATGCTCATTTAGAAACTGCATTTATCTGAATGTGAGACTAAATGATTAATTAAACAGCTGTTTCATTTAGTAAGGACAAGCAGTTACCCTCTGCTATGCCAGTATTTATATTTCTTAAATCAAGTAAGCAGATATTAATATTACAACATTAAAGCAGATGTGTATTTAAGTATATGAATTTAAATTGTGGAATAATTTGGATGATGATTTCAAAAAATATTTATCAATTTAAGAAACTTTACAAAGAAAAAAGTATAAGATTTTATGAACTTATGAGTTAATAAAGATGATTATATTGATTTATATTGTTTACAATCTATTTTGTATGTTAGTTTATGTATATGGCCATATGTACTTTACTGTGTAATCATTGAGAGAGGGGCAGGACATGCAAGATTCTTCTTCTTCCTGCTCCCCTTTTCACTTATGGATTGTATGTAATAAAACAGTTTGTGTTTGCGGCTTAATGATGATATTTGGGGAAAAAAAATGACCAAGTGAAATAAACTGATTGATTGATTGATTGATTGATTGATTTATACATTTGGGCATTAGAGAAAGACTCACAACTGAAATGAGCAGCCCAGTAATGTATCTCCTTGTGAGTATTCAGTTTGGTGGCTCAGTGCAAATTTGACATTGCAAAGGGTAGTTTAACATGCCAGGGATATCATTGCCTCAAGCAGACCTGGGACTTGTATCTCGAAGCAAGATTTGTAGGTAGCCCAGGTTAATTGGACTTTATCTCTGTTCACTTACATTTAGACCAGACTACCTTCAGTCCAACAAGTTATCTTGCTAAACCAAAAATGCAGCTTTTGTGGAAATATCCTATGACTGTTGGTAAACAATGCCAGTCTCCCTGTTGCTCTTGCTTACATGCTCCAGATAGTCTTAATATATTGTGGCAATTCCCTCCATCCAACTTCTAACCACTTATCCTGATCAGGGTCCCAGGAGCCCTGTAGTCTCTCCCAAGCAAATCAGGGCACAGAGTTGGGGCACACCCTGGAGAGGACATCAGCACATCACAGAGCTGTCGCAATTCCACTGATGCTAATTTAAATCAGATAGCATTAGTAAAAGCATAGTCAGTGACCGTAAGAACCATAAGAGTTTTTCATGTGCTGAGTGATCGGTGAATCGGTCAGAACACTGTAGAAATGTGAAAAGAAGAATGTTTGTCATAAGTGCAGTTAGCATTAGCATGGTTAGCATTTGGGCTGCACACGCATTTGCCTGCCCTGAGCCTTCATCCTAACCATGGACATGTTAGCAGTGTCTTTCTATTGAACTAGAGTCCTAGTCTACTTTGTTGCAAGTGTAGCTATTCTGCACATTAATATTTTACTTCTCTCTGAATGTAATATGACAAGGTCTGGCTAAGTGGGTTGGGACTCTGTGCCTGTCAACAGAAGGTTACTAGTTTGAATCCCCAGGCTGACAGACTGATACTGCGATTGTGTCCTTGAGCTAGACCCCCTAGTTGGTCTAGGGTTGCTGGCAGACCCTGCACTGTGACTCCTAAGCTTGCTCTCATCTTTATATGTGTCTCTGTGTCCCACGGAGAGTAAAACGGTTTAGATAAAATGACGGGGACAGATAGCATGTCACTCTTCTGTTCTAGAAGGTTTCTTCTGACAAGCTAACTTTTCACCAGAAATATTTAAAATGTAAGATTCTGTTTTGAGTCATTTTTCTGCAAATGTGTTTGAAATTTCATGATAGGTGTGGCATTTATTTAAATAAAAATGGTCTTAAATGAAAACAAGATACTGTATTTTAATGTTCTTGTAAGTTATGCAGAAATATGAGTGATGTACACACTCCAGCTACTCTGTCTGTTCAAATGTACATAAATAATGAGTTGGTTATTATTGCTATATATCACACTGTATTTCTATCAATGTGGATATTGCACTTAGTGTACAATATTGAACATTTTATAGGTGTATCTCTGTTAATTCTATTGTTTTAATGGGGGGGCTGGGGCATTTGGAAGTTGGTTTAATTCTTCCTTGGTTTAAGTTTCTTTCTTGATGCCTCCTGGGGACTGAAAAAATGGGATTTTCCACACCTGCAGCGAGGGTTTATGACTGATTACTTTGCACATATACTACGGAATTCCTGAACTCTCATTGCTGCTTATTTTTAAGATTGTGTTCCAGGTTTGTTTAACTGAAGACACAGGGAAAATATCTACTGAGCATAAGAGAGCAGCTTTGCTTCGGTGATTATTGGCGTTTCACTGATTGCTGTGATGGTGATGCTGGCCAGGATCCAGTTTCCAATCTCGCTGTCTGCCTTTTTTCAGAGAAAGTATAAAAATAAAATAATTGTGACAAAGTGCATTTTTTAAATAGGCATCAAATAATTAAATGTGGACTCTTTCTTAATAACCACTTATCAGCATTACCTACTTAATCTTTTAAAAAAAAAATAATTATAAAGGGCAGACTGAAGGGAGAAAGTCTTACCTCAGCAAAATAGTTTTCTAGGCTTAAGTCCACTTGGCATCATTTTTCTGAATAAATTACTCATGTCCCCCTAAGACAGACCTGGGCTGTTGCTTGGAGCCTACACACTGTCCCTAGTGCCAGCAAGAAGAAAAACGCTTTAGAGGCAAATTACCTGCAGTAGTCAAGGACCCAGCTTGTGTGTTTTTAGCAACCTTCCTGCTTCATATCATCATGGATTTAAGTCAGTGCTGTATTTACCTCTCCTCACAGAAATGATATGTTTTCGGAGTCTTCATTTTGACTTCTGTCTGGATGGGTGTTACGTTTTGCTGTACATCTGTGGGCCAAACGGTGCAACCATTTCTAACAGGGTCATTAAAGTCGAACCTGTTGTCAGGGTGCATTTCCGTACCTTCAGATGGTTAATTAAAGCATATAAACAGCACTCTGCCTTCCCGCATGGAAGCACACAAATTGAATCTAAATTGTTTGTAAACTGGTTGTTAAGTATGGGAATAGAAAAATATCGAGCGAATTGAGTGAATAATATTTTCAAAGAACAAAAAATTATTTTAAAATGGCAGAATGGTGATGTGACTAGCACTGCCGCCTCACGCCTTTGGGGCTGGGGGGGTGGTGTCAACTGTTTTGAATGCTTGAATGATCAATATTTCTTTCAAATATGTTGTACATTACTATGCAAATATGGCATATGCAGAAATAAAAAATAAAATAAAAACTTTTGGGTTAAAGCAATATGCCTCGTAATACTTGGTAGTGTGTTTGTTTGTGAGCCCCCCTCCCATTTTGTGTCATGATCCTATACTGGATAAGTGGCTTGATGACAGATAAATAATTTTGCACCTCGGCACATCTGCTCTTTGTCAGACGTAAACAGAAGTTAAACAAGGTCAATATTAAATGTTTTACTCCATCATTACTTTAGGTTGTCAATACCAAATTGTACCTGTACCTGTATTCAAACATACAACATACATGTAAAATGCCTTAGCATCTGCTCCTGGGACTACACTTAAAAATAAGAAAGACCTAATATTAAAAAAGATGAAGCATGAAAATGTCAAATTAAATAAAATATGAAAGCAATATATAAATATACTTACTTACATAAGTCAGTATAAGTCAGAAAGATGTAAAATATACTTGAGATCACCACCATTCACTATCAGTTAGATTCACTTACTGACAGATTGCTAATGACATTAGCTAGGTAATGGTAATAGCTAACTACAGTATGTTAGCTGGCTAATATTAAAGCCAACTTTTCTGCTCGTTAAAATCCAGTGATTTGCATAACTGAAAAATCATGCTCTTGCTCTTATTTCCCACTGCATTTGTTGTTTTGTGTATTTACTTAAATACTTGCTAAATTAGGATAGCTAGATGTCGACGGACATCAGAAGGTTTTTCGTTGCTTGTTGGACCTCTGGAGCAGGAGTGTGCAGTTAAGCAGGAAACAGTTAGTAGTAGCTACAAGGAGAGCATGTTTAATCAAATGAGTTTAAACAGACTGACTTGAATATATCGTCTTTGATAAAACTTGTGCTAGAAATATATATAGGCTTGCCAACTTTAGACACCTGGCTGGAATGAGATTCAAGATATGTATGTAACAGTTTATTACCTTGCAAATAATAATTTTGGATTTATAAATGGAATAATATACATCTGCTGTAAGATTTCTTGCACGACTGTGAGAGTCTGAAAGCATGAGTGTCACACCAGATGCGTGAGGGTTGGCAGCCCTGTACCTAACAAGGACAGCCACGGTCATTCTTAATTCTAGGTGGCAATAGTATTTGTAGCTTTGCAGATTAATTCCTTTTCTAATATTACATATTTAGGAACTACAAGGCTGCCTTTTTCTTCTCAATGCGGTTGCAAGGAGAAGGGAATGCTAAGACAGAAGAGAGTATGGAGGGTGGGCATGTAGACAGCATGTGGGCTAAGCCCCAAACCTCGATACACTCGAGACAGCCCCCTGAGTGCGGGTAGCCTCTAACAGAATTCTCATTTCATATGTGGGTGTAAATATAAATGTTGAGCAATTAATGAGAGAGGCTAATATTACTTAACCTTTGCACATAAAGCAAAGGGACGAACAGGATGTACTGTACAAAAAAAACGGTCTGTCTTTAGCGATTATTTATACAACCTAACTCGAGCATGCAACTGCTCCCACGGTGCCTTTGCTGCTGAACTCAAGCCTTTCTCTCTGGCTGTGCTATCAGTCATAATTTATAGGCACTAATTTGAATTGATTTCGTGGCAGTAATGAAATCTGCTGAAGGTGTCTTGTGTGCCGTTGGGGTGGACAGCCTAAGCATTTGTAGTTAAGCATTGCCCCTTAAATCCCTTTTAATCAATGTAGCGGAAGAGGTACAAGCTAGAAAGGGTTTCAGGCTATAGATTTTGTATTCAGGGACAAAAATTAAATATGGCTTGCACTGAAATGAAGAATTTTTATATATTTTGATTTGTTTTAAAGTGAAATGTCATATGTTTATCAATGATTTCACCATTTTGAAATAAGCAGTTTTTTTTCTCTTAAACGAAAATCAGCATGAAAAATATTTTCATCTAGCCCTGTAAATGCATTATATACCATACATCGGTCGATATCTTTTACCAGAGGTGGTTTGTTTACCACCCTTAAAATTAGTTTTAGCCCTTGTGCAGTGTACCTAGAGAAGCAATTAATGTCTGAAATAAATTACATTGATTTCCATTAAATCTATGAACTCTACATTCCTATAGTTTTCTTTAAGATAATTTTTAATACTAGTGCATGTATATATTTAAAGACTCACAGTGTACATGGGATCTCTAACATTACAGTTTTGTTTTTTTGCTTGTCTAAGCAGCCGTCTTCCTTGTCAGTACAGCTTTTCCCCTCACCAAAACAGGTCAATGACAGTCATAAAACATTTATTGACATTGATGAAACTGCGTTATGCCTCAAAGTGTACGTCTGAGGCCATCGCTTTTCCAGTCATTGATACTATGATTTATGCTTTTTTGTGTGCTGCTCATTCTGGCCTGTAAGCTTAACTGCACGAGTTGTTTCATTTGCCAATTATTGTACATAGAAAAAGTCTTACATTGCTGTATGTATCTACTGCATGTGAAAATGAACTTGTGTAGTTTAACCTGTGTGATTTAACAATTGTGCTGTATTTTTTTAGATGGAAATGACACCACCCGACCCTGATGACGAGGGGACAAAAATTAGCGTAAGCCTTGAAATATGTTTATTTTACAAATTAATTACATATTTTTAAACAATAAAAAAGCTTTCATTGTGAATTATAACTCACAGACCTCCCAAGGGTGTTGTGCCACTTTGTAGATGGACTGGGTGAATTTTGCTAGAAAATTGGCCTTTTTTTGGAGGTTACCATGCAGGAGCCTCTGAAATTTCCTAATATTTCCTATTTATGGAGACTTTTCTTTCAAATTTTTCTTTCAAAGTCCATTTTTTCATCCAATTAAAGACAAAAAAACCCAATTCTTGAGCATGAACAGATTTATTATTATAATTTCATGTTACCAAAATATTTAACAGTTGCAGGTAATATCTGTTTTGCTGTTGCTCTTTGTAAATGTTCTTTTGATTGAAACAGTGACTTTCTGGACTTGGTTTCTATGGCACTGTACAGGCAATATTTGGCCCTTTGAAGAAAAAAATAGTAATTACCATACAAACACTAAAAGGAAAGCTATCAATTTATCAACCAAGCCTGGTTTTATATTTAACAGCAAATAGATTGGCCAGAAAGAATTAGGAATAATAATAGATACTTCATTTATTGAAATTGTCAGTACCTCCCTCAACTTGCTCTTTGTAGAGTAAGCTGTCTGTGAAGGGCTGCCACCCGTAGCGGTACCCAGGGAGCTGGGGGTTAAGGGCCTTCCTCAAGGACCTGCAGATGTGCTGAGGCTGGGGTTCAACTGGCAACTTACTGATTACAGGCACTCAGGCTTAGCCCACTGAGCCACACCCTGCCCCTGTGGATAAATGTTTTAAACTTTAACTGGTAGATGACTCTACCTGTGTTAAGAGAAAAATAATAATAATGTGCTAAAACGGCAAAACTTAAATTTTTTTAGGGCAAAACTTAAGCATGGATGTGTGAGAAAAGAAGGGCGAGTGTGTGGAAAAATATATGAGACTTCCATGAAGTCTTGGCAGGTCTGAATTGGCAATGCAAGTTTTTTTTATTGTGCATTTTTAAAAATACAATAATTATCGATAATTATCATTCAGTTTGCATATGGTGGATGTTGTACAGTGCAAGTGATAAAATTAAAAGTACAGTCACAATGCATAGAAAATATTTATGTAATTACATGGCATTGTTATGAAGATACAAACTATGCAATCAGATACACATTGGTCCCATGAATCCTATTGCGTTGATCCTGACAATTCTCTGTTGCTGCAGACCGTAAGGGTGCAAGGAACTGACATCTCTCACAGGCTGCAATTATCCAAAGTGGGAAAAAGCGACGAGGGTTTGTACGAGTGCCGAGTCACGGACGCTAACTACGGGGAGCTACGGGAATACAAGGTGCAGGCCAACCTGCAGGTGAACGGCACGGCTCAGCTGCGAAACAAGGTGGTGAAGAAAACAGTGCCACTGCACCTGACGGACAAAAAGCCCCGCAAAGCCAACCAGGCCGGTGCTCATGACGGTGCAGGGTCCGAGCAGCGAGTGCGCTCTACCTCTAGCTCTCAGACTAAATCAGCCAAAACAGGAAAACACAGTCACGGATCAGGTACGTGCTTCTACCAACGCATATTCAGGAAATGAACATTTCTTCCATAAAGAAATGATGATCAGATCAGTAGTTTTATCCATCCATCCATTTTCCAAACCGCTTATCCTTACTGGGTCGCGGGGGGTCTGGAGCCTATCCCGGAAGCAATGGG
>JAODJX010000035.1:12235440-12245961 GCA_026776945.1 Isichthys henryi | reverse complement strand
AATACGCGAACTCGTGGCCATAGATGGAAATTAGCGGGAGAACATTTCAAACTGGATTTAAGGAAGCACTTCTTTACGCAGCGCGTAGTTCTTATGTTCTTATTGAAGCTATACTTCGGCAATGGAAAATGGCATCAAATGGGTATTTGAGAACACAAATACGCTTATTGAAAAATACCATAGTTTTCTCCCATCTTCCCAAGACATTCAGTGAGGCTTAACTGATGTCTTTGAATTGTCCATGGTCTCTATGTATGCTCCATAATGCACCATCATCCTATCCAGGGTGTTCCGCAGCCTTGTGCCCTGTCCTGCTTGCGATAGCTCCACTCCCCGCTTCCCCTGTAGTAGTTAGATGATGAATGGAGATTTTATTCCAAACCTAAATTTATAGATAGTTACTTTATCCAGCCATCTACATTAAGGGCCTTTCTCAATGAGCTGAACCTGCATGCTTAAAGTTTTCAGTCCACTTCCTCATCTGCCGGGCTACCTGGCCCAGCAGCTAGTGATGCCAAGTATGATTTGATGGCAGCAAAGGACGATCATTTCAACACAGTCATATAATAATTCAGTTATATTAATTCACTGGATAACAATGTCAGTATCCGTAATGGAAATTCCAGTGCAGGTTTACTTCAGAATGCTTTCAGCATCATTCACCTGTCAAAAAAGCTCATTTGAAGCCATTTTATAAGGTCGACAGCCAGAAGTTACATTAAGGCTAGAGTCATTTTGAAGCCTTAGTATGGAAGAAATTAAATATTTAATTGGTTTTACTTTTTGAACTTTAAATAATTTTTATATATGTAGTTTTATATTTCTATCTAATATCATTTTATCTAAAGAGCCATGCTGATATATATTGCTTTTAAGTATTATGTTAGCTCATATAGATGACTTAATGGCTTGTCAACATTTCCTCATGAATTAAATGCTGCCTGTATAGCCTGCACATTGCTACAATATCAAATGTGTGGTAAAACCTTTGCATAAATAATAATAATGATACTACACAGTCCTTTTCCTCTTGTGTGCATCAACTCACACATGTCAGCAATTACCGACCGTCAAACCATCATTACCATTGATGCACTTTGACCAGTGCTTTCCATACATTTTTCCAGGACAGGACCAAAAAGTAAACCAATGCCCTACTTATTTTTTTTCCAAGGTAAATGGAAATGGCAACAAAATGTGGTTAGCATTAAAAAGCAGTGACTATCATTTCATTTCTTCTTATCTTCCAAACAACAAAGATTACTATCGCTTTTCAGAGAGGAGAACAGCATGAACTATTGTGCCTGATCTCTGCAATTCTCATTAAACTGGTTTACCTCAGTGCCATCTAAAACTGATTGCATTTAATGACTGCAAATAAATAATTCAGAGTCCTTTGCAAAGGTTTGTTGCCTGGAAAAAGTTACTTGTGAAGTATCCTCTGAGAATTTTAATAGGGTTTGGATTATTCAAACACAATCACACAGTGGGACATTTAGAGACACCAATTCAATGGTGTGGGACATGAAAATATATATAAATATATATCATAAAATAAAAATATTTATAACTGACAAAATATTGACAGTTTATATCAACAAACAAAACTGAAAGCTCGTTTACCAAGACGGAGTCTTTTAAATAGACCTTCAAAGTTCCAGGATTACTTGAGTGTGCAATATCCAAAAAACACATCAACAGTAATACTTACTGTACACAAAGCACATTCTCCTACTCACTGGCGGTAAATGAATTGACTATGCAAAAAGAGTTAGCAATTTGGTTTCCTGTTTACTGCAGATTGCTAGTGAGAGCTGACATGCAGCACAAAATAATCACAGCATGTCTGATCACTGTTATAAAACCATGCATCAAGGCAAAAGCCTCTGCTTTATAGAAATGTCTAAATACAATTTTAAAGTGCAGTGAACAACCCTGACATAAACCTCTGGGTATCATCATGAATGTGAGGGTACATTGCTGGCTTGCTTTGTTATTCTTTCTGAGATTCAGTCATGCACTTAATTGGTGCGGTATCCAATATTTCATGTAATTGCTTTTAAAATAGAAATATATTTCGAATATATGAACAACTGCTGCAATGAGAACTGTATAATCATATCAAGGTACTAAATCGAATAGGGTATATTTGTCATAATTATAATTAAATGCAAGCAAAGCCTTTAATGTTGTGAGTTTAAGTACATCTGGGTTTTCTTTGCTGGTTCGTAGTCAACTTAGGAGTATGAACGATGTTTATTATTTATGCCATATGCTCAGAAAAAAATCCCAAAGACGTCACCATCAGCATTTCTTATGGCATTGAAAATCCATAGCCTTGGGTGTCTGTGTGTTTATGAAAATTAATCCGACTCAAGCTGTGGCTTCGAGGAAATTTTTGAAGATTTTAATATATGTATGGCTTGGCGTGGGCTGTTATGCGTGCATCGTCTTGTAAGGAACTGAGCTCATCTAAATATGCTGCACTTTACACAAAATGTAGCTCCCCGTGGTGAGAAAGCAAGTTCCTTCAACACTTACTAACACAGGACTCTCTCCCGTCCTCTTTGTCTCACTCTCCACTTTTACTTGCCACACTGTCCCCTTGGGCACTAATTCACATTGGGGTACTTTAAAAATACTAACAAGAACACCTCACCAATTGTGTATAGCAGTAATTTATTCATTTATATATATTTAAATAACACCTTTATACTCATACTGTAGCTTATACATTTGAATAGCCATTCCAAGTACTTGTGAAAACAAATGTTAGAATGTAACATTTACATTTTGTCCATAACACCTTTAATATATGTGTAGCTTTGACAAGTTACAAAACTTTACTAAAACACATGTGTGTACAAAACTAAGACAAGTATGCAGAGTTTTTTAAAGGAGAAGGTTCTGGACATATCGAGGGCATTTATTTATTCCTGTCAACCCCCTCAGCGATTCACCCATATTTGGTCAGTGCAAGACCAAGAAAAACTAAATCAAACACTAGCCAGGCTCACAGAGCAGAGTCGTAAAACAGAGATCCAACCAGTGTCGCATATTAGCGTTTTATCGTAGCGAGATACTGCAAAGCCATACTGTAAAGAACGGAACATTCCGATTTTAGAGGAGGAAGATGCCACTCATGGGAACACCGCAGCACGGCCCAGGATGGCGAGACGGGAGCTGCGACTGTCACACTTTGGCGTCATTCCTGGAGGGTCCCAGCGGGGGACTGAAGGAATCAAAAAGCCACCCGGCACTAAACAAGAAGTGGGGAAATCCCTCAGGCGGGAGGGGGGGGGGGGAACGCAATCATTTGAAGTTTTAGGAGATTAGTGACCCGCTGGTATGGTACGGAGGCCTTGGATGTGTACCAGGAGGGCCATTTGCATAACGGATGGATTAGCATCAGACCGTGTGCTGGGACAGCAGGCTACTTAGTCCACTTACATAGCAGGGAAACTTTAGCAGGAGTGGGAGACAGCAGTGGTGAGGCTGTGGTCCCATGCTTAGGACAGTAAACATGGCACACAATGCCCTATATGAAGACAAAGGCATCTAGCAAACAAAATAATGTGCAATTTCATCTTAAAATTACCACCGAAGATTGAAAACAGAGTACAGATTACCTACACTCAAAAAAAAGCAGATTTGCTCACTTTTTGTTAACGCACATTAGGCATTATTAAATAGTAGGGTATTGGTCAATCAACAAAACTCCTGGACTGTAGGACATATATAATCAAAACATTTTTATATATTTCTGTTCTGTACAAAATGTTGTGTGAAGTCACAAGTGACATACATTTCTTGGTTTAATTATCTAATTTATGATTTTCTTTATAAATGTACTGTCATGCACAAATACACCGTGGTGAAGATGGGGGGGTGTTGTACTCATCCAGTCAGAAAGAAAGATTTTTCCGGTTAGCCGTGCACTTAATCACTGTCAGTCACGGCAAGCTGTGGAGATGCTTAACATGAACGCAGCGAGGCGTTTTCAGATATTATTGTATGCGAGAAATTGAGTGTTTCAGGTACTGGGGTGGTGTCATCCTCCCAGCTCCTACATCCACAAATATCGCTGAGGGGAGTCCGAGCATCACCCACCAGGTCGGTGACAGCGTAAATAATTATATAACAGCCTAGAAGGGTATTGAACTATATGTGTGGTCATACTTCTTTTTTTCTTTGTAAAAGGAAAATTCATTGAGCAGTGTAGGCAAATCTGGATTCGGAACTTGAGTGGTGAATTTGTAATGAATTTATGCCCCTGGAGCTATCATGCAGTCTGACATCCCACCGCTGACAGTTCATCCCCAACCTGGGCATGGGAGACTCTTGAATGTGAAAACTTACATTTCACATGTGACAGGCTTGTCCAAATAATTACACTTTAGGAGAACGGATTATCCAGCTGATCTTTTTTATTACCGTCGTCCTATATTCCTTTGGGCTGGCTGTGATTTTTAATATATTGCCTTGTCTTGGCTTGTCGCTGGGATGTAAAAATTGTCTACCCTGCTACGCCTGCTCTGCAACTTGCACGTCCGGAAAGTACGAAAACAAGCTACGGTAAATATCTCGTGTTTGCTACATTAGCAAGTTAAGGCATACTGTCACATTATCTCTGCAGTGACAATCACGTGAGATACAAAATTCACAATATTAACTCTTGCAGTAATGCATAATACTACAAATTAACTGAGAGGAAGCAACATCATGGTGACGGAAATGTAGCCGAGATTAAGGTGAACAAAGCATTTTAAATCCATCCATCCATCCATTTTCCAAACCACTTATCCTACTGGGTCGCGGGGGGTCCGGAGCCTATCCCGGAAACAATGGGCACGAGGCAGGGAACAACCCAGGATGGCGGGCCAGCCCATCGCAGCATTTTAAATCCGAGAGATTAGTATTTGGAGAAATGTCCTGTCTTCCAGTGCAAAAGCTCATTAATTAGTAGTAATGATAGTCGTAGAAGTTGTTGGGATAATATGGGTAATGACTATATCAGTGATAAAAACTCCATTTAACATGTCTCTGAAGTATAACCATATTCAGTTACAGTATACAGGTACGTATTGATATTATGATGCTTCTGGGACCTACCCACATGTGACACGGTGCAGTACCCTGTCAGATTATAAAACTACGATTTTGGACACCTACGCCCAGAAGGTGAATCTTCCAGGGATCCAGAGACAGATGATCATTTTAAATACCTTGACCGTGCCAGGAAACAATGGCAGGGATGCCAATTCTCACGCATCTGGCGTGACACTCACGCTTTCAGACTTTGA
This sequence comes from Isichthys henryi, assembly GCA_026776945.1. Classification (NCBI taxonomy): domain Eukaryota; kingdom Metazoa; phylum Chordata; class Actinopteri; order Osteoglossiformes; family Mormyridae; genus Isichthys; species Isichthys henryi. The sequence goes on along the minus strand of JAODJX010000035.1, from coordinate 12,240,658 downwards.
CACTCATTCAAGAAATCTTACAGGAAATCTATATTATTCCATTATAAATCTAAATTTAGCTACATCAAAAGCATCGGGGTAGTTTGCAAACCTCACAGTCTATTTACAAGGTAATAAAACTGTTACATACGTGTAAATGCATGTGCAGCCAGCTGACGAAAGTCGGCAGCCTTACAGTCGCGACTGCGCTGTCTGAGGAGTAATTTTGTAATCACTTTATTGATTTTTGTTTCAGCTTGTTTTTCTAAGCTTTTTTTTTCTTTTTGCTTACCCAACTGTCATTCCTGGATCAGAGTGAGGCCGCCGAAGTCTGCACCAAGTTCAGTCCTGCCTTCACTCAATAAACGCAGCTTCTGCAATGCTCTTTATAGTACTGTACATACATCATTTCCTGCTTGCTCTTTATCTATGCCCCGCCACATTATAATGGAAATATGTTAGGATATTGTGCGTTGTATCAAAAACATTACTGTTTTAAAATATGTATTTGGAAATACAGTCGACAGATCTCACTGCAGGATAGCGTTTGTATTTCGACTTTATAAGGGTGATTCGTTTTACCTCAGAATAATCCATGTTCAGATATAGCATTTATATGAAGTCTTCAAAAACAAGGCACCAGCAGAAAAAGTCACTCTATTAAATACCACCTAAATTTCTGACTAAGAGCTAACATTAACACTTTAAAAATATATACTTTTTATATATATTTTTTAAAAATTCTGACTGATTACCTGAATTATAAAGTTTAAAAAAGGAAGGTTGAAAAACTACTGTGATTAAAATTTCTCAGAATCATCGTGACTGTCATGCCCCGATCGTCCGATCCTCCTGTGTGCCACGCCCCTTGGTTACCCACGTGTGATTCCCCGATTGTCTCCAGCTTTGTCCGATTATTTTGATCAGACTTATCTATTTCAGTCCGTGTCTTGCTTCACTTCATTGTCCGTCATTGTGGTTTGGTGGAAGTTCGTATGTGCCTTCTGTTCCCGGCTCCCCGAAGCCTAATTAAAACCCCAGTTACCCCGTGTTCAGCCTGCCTGCCTGTTCCTTGCATGCCTACCCGCACGATCGCCGGTTCGCTTAGCCACGATCGTGACAGACAAGGGACACGCGGTCTGGAGGGGGGCAGAGGTCACTGGTGAGCTTCCCCTGACTATTTCTGCAACTATTTGAGTCTGCACTCTATGTCTAAATCGATGTGTCAATGTTGTCGCCCCCAATAACCCAGATGGCTATTGACACCAGTCCCAAGATCTTCCATTTCATAATTTCCAGCTTCTCATATTGGAATTTCCTCTTGTGTACTGTCAGCTCAATCACAAACTGCTCCATTCCGGCCCAAAAGGCGAAAACACTGCCAAGTCCTCCAGACTCTATATGCCTTCGCGACACATTCTAACAGATATTTGGGAAATTGAGAAAACAGCAGTTGCTGTAATCTGCCGAACTGGCAAGTGGACGGATTTACAGGGAAGCTACAAGGACCAACACATGTACCCAGGATATTTTTAGAAATTGGATAATGAATAAAGAATTAAAAACTGTAAGTATAACAACTAAAACTGTGAAAATATGGAAGCATTTCTTTTACCTTTTTTCCTTATTGCCAGTTGATGCACAGAAACATCTGAAAATATGAGCCCTTGTGATCCCTAGATGTCGTCATTGCAAAGTAAAATTGCCTTCTTCTATTTGTAGAAGGCATGAGTTTGTTCGATAAGGAGAATAACATCAAAAAGGTTTAATAGGGTCAAGTGAACTGGTTAATTACAACAATTTGAATCATTTTATTAAGAATACAAATGTGTGATTAGTATATTAAATAATACCCATTATAAATAAAATCCTGTTAAAAGGAAATCATCAATGAGACGAACAATGCTACAATTATTCTATCCATGCATCTTCTATCCATTTATCCATTTACCCCAGCCCTGGACTAACATAATTTTCCAAACAAATGTTTTTGGAATGATTATCTGCCTACCAAGGTCAACAAAAGTCAATGCCAAGAAGAAATATGGGGGGGGGGATTTGGAAGTCATACCAATCAGATGGCTGCATAACTTTCATGACATGTGTGCCCGTCCAATCTGCAGGAGTCGTCTTATCTGGTTTAGAGACTAATGAGGCCAAGACCTGCAGCCAAAACACCCAACAAGGCTATCAGAATACAAAGACATGTGCGACTTTTCCCAGCAACTGCAACAAATACGTCTTACAAATGCCAATAAGGGGACTTTCATTATGCAGCAAGCAAAATATTTTATTGCAATGCATAGGCACCCTGTTTCCATGCTATGGGCAAGTACCTTAATTTGCATTAAAGAAGTGAAATGGCAAACGGCCTCAAACCCTCCTGACAACTATTGTTCAGATTTTACACTCATCGCCCTCTGTCTTTGAGCTTGTTTTTAACGTTTGCCCAATACTCTTGGTGCATCTTCCACATTCCATGTGCTGTAAAGGGTGTGAATGAGGGTAAAAAAAAAAACTTGGCACGCTCCCTACCAGTATCTATATCCTTCTCTCGAGACATTTTTAGGACAGATGGTGGCGCCTGTTTTTAATAGGGCATTAAGTCCCTTCTCTGCATGCTCTATACAAAAAGAGCAGGAATCCTGTTACTACGGGAGCAGAGACAGGTTGTGACTTTGATAACGCGCATTAGCATTTAAGGTGCCCAAGAAACACCGCTAATATGTGTTATATTCCCAAAGCTTAAGGTGCAAGGCCCAGCAGATCTGTGCTAAGCTACCGTCACGAGGACCAACGGCTTGCAGGTGACAGAGGTGCCCTGTTAAATTACAGCAAATGTCAGCACACTGGAGAGCTTTTGTCGCGCCAGAAGCTATTATTTATGCTGCAAGCTAAATCCATGTACATTTATCCACTAAGAGGTCACATTCTTTTTTTTATGAATAAATCATCTAGCTTAATAAAGCAGCCTGCCACAAAGAGCTTTCCTTTTTGTTAAGGGTGTAATAGAAAAAAACACACACAAAAAAGGTTATTCTCCAAAACATATATTTAGTATTGATTTTCAGTGCTATTAAAAAAAAACTGTGCTTGGCTGTCTCATATGTCTGTGAAACTTCCTGATTCTTCCTGAAATGTTCTGATCAGTTTCCTTCTCCCCCAAATATGGAGAAAAATGTTTTAGGAGAAATTCTTTAAGCAGAGGAGAACAAAGGACCTCAGAGGGCAGCGGTATCAGCTTTGAGACTCGGCTCTCTTGAGAAGAGAAACGCGTGGGAACTTCCCTGTGCACCTTTCCCTTTGTGAGGAAAAATTAAGAGAAACAAGAAAGAGAAAGAAGTGAAATTCATTTTATTGCCAAATTAATGACTTTATCTGTTAATCAGAAGATGGTTTTAAGCAGTATAGGCGCTCCCCTGGTTACAATGGCCGTGTTGCGATATTCCGACTTTACGATGGACGAATATTTTCCACTTTCAGTGAAAACACTTTATTATAAAATAGGCTTTGTGTTAATGATTTTGCCCAAGTGTAGGCTAATGTAAGCATGAGCATGTTTAAGGTAGGCTTAGCTAGGTTAGGTGTACTGTATTACAATGCATTTTCGCTTTACGAGGTTTATCGGAAAGTAACCCCAGCATAACCTGGGGAGAGGTTGTATAGCTATGAACATAGGGGGATGCTCATGACTGAAATAATTAGTGAATCTTTTTTGGAGTTAAAAGGGAGAAAGCTGATTGGACTCTTAGGTTTTTAAGGACTTTTCTTGAGAAAATATGCATTAAAGACAGTCCTTAGCTTTTGCAGTAATGACCATTCTATTGCGTTTTTTTTTTTTTTTTCCTAGAACATTTTTGGGATATGAAAATTTATGAATGCAGCCAGCTGTAAAGGACAAGCATTTGAACATGGACCTAGCCTTGCCAAGAGTCGCACTTTTACAAGCACATCTAGATTTGTATATAGCAAGAACTGTAAATATTACTTATCTACCCTCCATTGAAAGCAACTTAAAATCCTGACATTATAGCCTTAAGAAAACAGTCCTTTGAACAGGCAGTAGATGATCAGCCACTGATGATAACCTTTAAAAGTGCTGGAAAAACCACGCTTTCTAGCTGACATGTTTCCATGTGGGTTTTCCACAGGTCTGTCAGCTCACAGATTAGTGGAGGGTTGGGGCAGTACCCAAAAATTCTCAGCCTGGTGGAGGATAGGTATTTAAACCAACCCCTCCCAGAATTTTCTGCCACTGGCCACATAGCAGATGCACTGAAGAGACCACTTCTGATGTGACTCACATCAGGGGCACATTAGACACACTCGGGTGGATGGACTAATGAGTAATGCTGACATGAGTCCAACTGCCCAGAGGAAAAGGATTCTGGGAAGATTTGATGTCATCAGCCACAGAGAAGCACTCACCTTGGAGCAACTATGGACACTAAATCAGTCTTTCATGCCCACACACACACACACACACACACACCCCTAGCTGGCCCCTTAGGAGCTTAAATGTCAGGAACCTTTTATACCTCACAAGCCCTTTTTTATCCTTATTTTACTTATATTTATTTTGTGCATGTTTTGTGTTCAAATTTTCACATGCTTTAGATATTGAAACAAGCCCCATTGCCATTTTTCATTGTCATAAAATCTTTTCTCTTTTTCAGAAAATGCATATTAATGGGGAATGAGGAATCTTTATGTTTCTAAGCCTATAAAACAAATTCTTTTCTTATACATAACTACTCTGCTTACATTATGACAACATTAAGACTGTGAGTCATTTTAAATCTTGTGGACAAGGTGATTGTAGTAGAGCTCATTGAGCCTATGTGAATTCCTTATGATTATGGGCTGCCATTTCCATGACACAAGTCTGATCTTGGATGGGCAGGATTTGTTACTGAAATCCAAAATGTGATGTTTTTAGTCTTAGTCATTTGGATGAGAGGATAGTGCTTTTCTTTGCAGATTTTTCAGCAGACAACAATGGTTCTTTGATGCCACTGGCTTCAGTATTTCCGAGTTTTCAGACATATGTAATTTAATCTTCTTGCTTGTAGACTAGTCTCTAAATGATCTCTATGTTCATACTTGTCAAATTTGTATGAAGCTTCTGCGTACACGAGGCAGGGAACAACCCAGGATGGGGAGCCAGCCCATCGCAGGGCACACTCACACACCATACACTCACTCATACACACCTATGGGCAATTTAGCAACTCCAATT
>JAODJX010000035.1:12207246-12221313 GCA_026776945.1 Isichthys henryi | reverse complement strand
TGACAGACAAGGGAAACAGGTAAGACCAGGACTTAAATAGGACGGGACAGAGCAAACTAATCAGACACAGCTGGAGAAAATCGGGGAATCACACGTGGGTAACCAGGGGGCGTGGCACACGGGAGGATCGGACGAGCGGGGCATGACACACACACGTCGGGTAAACATATCTTTTTAACGACTGCACATTCATTTCTATGGGAAAAATACAAAACATTAACTATGACAACCTTAACTTTTACGCAACCTTATCCATAACCATAAGTAACCAAGCAAAATACAAGAGTTCTTCACAGATTTTTATTGCGTTTTCCCTTGTCCCCATAAGGGAAAAAAATGGGTTGTGGAGACATGTGTGTCCCCATAAGGTAAGCTATACCCGCTTGCACACACACACGCAAACGCACACACATATATTTTTCATTTGGCCCCAGTGGGTGACACTCTAACCTTCTACCTGCAAAGCTAGGGGTTCCAATCCCTCCCTCTGTGTGTGTTCATTTAGTAAATTCTTGCCAAGTTACCACTGGCCTCCAGGCTTTCCCCCACACTCCAAACACTTTTAATTATTATTGATCTCAATTATTATTCCCTGTTCTCTGAAAGTATTGTCAGTAATCAAACATTCTTTTAATAGGGCAATGCTGCTGGATTTGACACTGCAATACTTAATTTATTTTATACTTATTTATTATCCGAATGGCAAAAAAAATCCTTTAGGATGCAGACCTTTAATTGAGATTCAGCTACAGAAGTTCTGTCTGAAGGAATGCAGGAAGCCAATAACGCAATTTCCTTGTTAAGTTTTTGTTCTGAAGTGGAAAATGATACATAACGTCAATGGCGTGTATTTGAAATACACAGACCACAGTCTGACTGGTGACCCTTATTTTTGTATTACTGTGCACAGCATTGAAATTATCAGGTTTCCGACACCTATAAAATGTCATTTGTGTCAATGAATCATTCTGGAAAGTGGAGCTCCAGTTATTGAGAAAACCACTTGGCCAAAGACAGAAACGAGTGCCTCAAAGATAGAGGAAGGCTCTTATCCACGTAACAGGCTGGCTAATACAATCTCGGGTCCGCTTGAGTGAAAGGCCATGTGTTCCAACTGAATGTCATCTGAAAATCTAGCACAAAATCTCTACAGTAAAATTTTAAAAGATATGCCTACACAATGTATCCCCTTCTGATATACAGCGGACAAAGAAACTGTAGAGAGGCACATTCCTCTTAAATCTAATATCACAGACAAGGTCTGGCTGTGATTTATTCACTTGGTATTTAATGGTCTTATGCTGATGTACCCAGCGGTATCCAGAGGCAAATTTAAATGAAATCATTACCACGTAATATCATTTGTTCATTTTAGTCATCTAATCAGTCGCCTCCGCAGCACAGCTGTGATGACGAGGGATTTTCTGAGTAAACACACTGTCATGTTTCCTTTATGAACATTCAATTTCTGTACAAATCTGAGGATTGAAGGGAGGAAATGGCACAACTGGGAAGAATGGATGTATGGATGGATAGATGGATGGATTAATGAAGATGCATTATTTACTAATTTGTTGTAATGTAGCATGTAGCATGCTAATAGTACAATAATAATAATAATTAACAGTCTCCAACAAGACAAACAGCAAACATATTCTCTATTGGGGTGATGCATCCCCACCATTAATGCCATGCACCACCTCTGTAAATATTCATATGCATATGTTGGGATAATCTTCTCAAGTTATATCAGTTAGACAGTTTGATGCCATAATATCATGCAAAAAGATCCTTTTTTGATTACCTCTATATGGATTACTGCCTTTTAAGTAATTCCAGGAAAATCCCTTGTGAGGCTAGACATCTCAAAGGCCTGGATAATTTGCCAGTCTGTTCTGCTTAATCCTTCATAGTATACAACAAGTTTTGACAATTATGACAATTATTGAATTGACTTGGGAGCCGATTCTTGGAATGTTAGCACTCGTTTTCCAGCTTTGCCATGATTTATTTCATAGAATACATACAATAATGTATTGTGTTGACATTCCTTAATAATATTTCCCCTATTTTCTTTATAGCCATAACTGGACTAAAGTGGAAGTGAATTGTTTGCAAAGGGAAAGGTTAGTGTTTGTCAAAATGCTTTGTTGCTACTTTATCTAACTTTTAAATGACATTTGGGTTATGGGAGAGAGAATCCAATGTTCAAATGCATAGATTCTAGCCTTTAAATGCTTCCATGAACTTTGTATACATTTTTCACTCCCTGTTCCATTTACATATATAGTCCATAGATTCTCAATAACATTCAGTTCAGGAGTTTGATCTGGTTAATCCAAGGCCTTTATTTTTCTTTTTTAAGGCCAATTAAGGCCAGTTTTATTTTTGTGATCCAATTAATTTGCTCCAAATTTCCAGTCTTTACATTTTATTTATTTAGTGGATGCTTTTACCCAGAACAACCTGGAATTGAAAAGGTAGGGTTGGACAGTCCCTAGAGCAATTGGGGGTCAAAGGTCTTGCTCAAGGACCCAACAGTGAAATCATTTGCCAACCCTGGGATCTGAACTGGCGACTTTCTAATCATGGGCACAGCATCCTAACCTGCTGAGCCAGCCGAATGAAGATAACTTCCTGAAGTATAATCCCTTAATATCCTTTACTTTTCATCTGGGTTTCTCTCTTTTGCTCCTACATACGCACAGGCAACAAGTCTGAACTATCCATTAACTGCACAATGAAAAGGTATCCTCTAATCAACCTTTGTGGTTTCTGATTCTTGTAGCATTGTATCTGCATGGGAAAATCAATGAAATAATAGACATGAATGGGCATATTATTTAGGCAACGTAAAGGAAGCAATAATGCAGTATATTTGGAATGGACTAGCTGAGCAGGCCCCTCTGAACCTGCACCATCATGAATGTCAAGCAGACCTTTGATGGCGGCGTTCTGGGAAAGATCGCTATCTCACTGTGTGATTCTCTGACAATGGGAAGTTCAACCCATTTTCCATCTCTTTCTGTAGTGTTTTGACCTTTCTCAACCTATTGTTATAGAAAAGGAAAACTATAGCTATATGCTACTATGCCACTTGTAACTTTATTATATGACCACAAGTGCAGAACACTATCTGTTCACATAAACTTATTATTTTTCACATAGAATTCAAATAAATCCTACTTAATTATTTATTGTTCAGTCAGTGGTGGAGCACAGTATTTTGTGCAATTGGCCGAAATATTCTTACATTATAAATAAATACATAATTTCTGTGCATATTTTAGAAATGATATTAATGTGGAGGGTGGCATAGTGACGCAGTAGGCAGTAGTGTGGCCTCGAACCTATAAGGTTGTGTAGTTGAATCCCACCCCACTCTGGTTGTGGAGTCTGCATATTCTCCCTCCGATCTGCAGGTTTTCTCCTGCTGACTAAAGACATCTGTTTGGTGCGTTGGTGTTACTGTGTGTTTGTGAAATGAGATGGACTGGCATCCTATCCAATGTGTTCTGCTGCCTGGGATAGACTCCAGGCCATCCAGTACAGGATAAAGGCTGGAAGATAGATGGATATTACTGCAGTAGACTAACTTCAGTGGAAAGTAGTAGTTCCAAGTATGAGTGGTTTCTGCTAAAATCCCTTTGATTAAAATGGGTTTTGATCCAAATGTACAAAATAGGTAAGGTCAACAATTTTGCCATCATGTAATATGATGATGATCTTTAAAATCGAATTTAAGTAATTTAAAATAGAAAACTAACCTTCACTATATTATCAGGTTATAATGTCATACCCTGCCCCTCTGCCCCCATCTCCTCCCTAGCATGACCTTACCTATTAATCATTAGTCTTACCTCCCGTTCCTAATCCTCGCATTATTCAATCCGAACTGCTTCTTGTTTGCTCCCTCATAAGTCATGTACTGTATTTAAGTGCTGCTCAGTCCTGTGCTCCCCAATCCAGGCATAAATGTGTTCCTGTTTCCCCGTGTCCTTCACTGTTTCAGTCCTCCCATTTTGACCCCATGTGGTCCTGTTTGTTTCCAGGCCTAATTCTTTCTGTTTGATTTGAGTTCTGATAAAATCTCTTTAGTTTTACCTAAACATCTGCTCCTGAGTCATTTGTCCTACGTGTCATGAGACATAACAGTTAACTCATAAGTTTAATGTCATCTGTACCATAAATGCAGAATTAAAGTTGACTAAATAGTCACATGTACACCGGTCAGCCATAACATTAAAACCATCTTCATAATATTGTGAATGTCTCTCTTGTGCCACCAAAACAGCTCTGACCCATCAAAGCATGGACTCCACAAGACCTCAGAAGCTGCTTTTTGGTATCCAGCAGCAGATCCTTTAAGTCTTCTACTGTAAGTTTCAAGGTGGGGCCTTCATAGATCAGACTTGTTTGTATACATAATGCAGTGCTATATATAATGGCACCCTTGACAAGTTCCATTGTAACGAGTTATTCACTTCACCTGTCAGTGGTTTTAATGTTACGGCTGTTCAGTGTAAATATAAACTTTCTTGCCTCTATCTTGTCTTAAATGCTGTATTAGTTAAGTTTAGTCCTTTTAATCTTTCAATCAGTAAGATTTATTTCCTAATATTTTGTAAATTAATGTGTAGGCTTGTGTATATCATGTATTAATACACTACTTAATATTATGTAAATTACATTTTATCATGTTTTGATGAATGTTTATGACTCATATTTTAATAGTATTTCAAAAATGTAATCAAACTGATTTTTAAAAACAAAATGTCTAAATAAGAATATTAGTATTACTATAAATAAGAATAGCAAGAATGCGCTTATAGATGGTAAAAGCAAACTGCCCCATAATTTAACTATACATACCTGTCTAGAAGATGAATATCTTTATATGAAACCATATCTTTATAGGGTGTAGGAAAAATGCTTGAATGCTTGTGAAACAACAGCACATTAAATGGGAAAAAACAAGCTCTGCTTTGTTGTATAATTGCACTTACAATTATAACAGTAGGTGAGAAGCAATGTTGCGACACATCAAAACATAATGATCTCTGGATATGCCGCCGGAGAATCAATTATTTACACTAATATAGAATGCGGTAGTAAATTTTGAACCATTCCCTGTACCACGTTCATCAACAAGCAGCCCTCTGAAAAAATCAAGACAACACACCATCTGCTGCAACGTTATAACCATCTGCCCAACAATGAGGCCAGGGCGTTTTCTTCCGAATTTCGAATCTCATCTTCTGTGCGATGAGGAACACCCTAGTAATGAATACAACTGCGAAAAGAGAGGATGATTAACAGATTAACGCCTGAGGTAAATGCAAAGAAGCGCCATAAATTCCTAAGGAATAATAAACGTCGTAATTCTTCATGATCAGTTAATTGTCGCAGGGGGAATGTAGCGTGGTGCATGTCAATGACACTGCTAATGCGGTTCACAGAATAACTGCTGAATTTAGAAACATGACTGAAACACAGTCCTGAACACATCTGACATGTCTACAATATTGTCCTGAGTGAGAAAATGAGCATTTACTGCCAAACGTTTAGGTTGTCCACTGTGAAGACATGATCTTCTCAGTTTTGTATAGATTTAACATATCTAGCATTGATGTAGGTCTATGTTATATAAAAGACTGCACAGTTTCATCTTATGTTTTCTTGGGTATGAGGAACGATGAACCATTTAGACTGGTTTTCAGGGATTTTAGTGCATGTGAGTTCCTGGAATACAGGTGCTGAGTATGTAATGCATATACTGTAAAGTCTGAGTGAAGGCAGATTAGTTCCTATTTGGCACTTCATTAGATTAAGCAGTGATTCAACATTTCATAGGGTTTATCTAAAAAGGCACTGCTTTTAAAAACGATCACTATTCTGTATGTGTATTCATTTCCGTTAAAAGTTGAACATTGGGAGTGTTTCTCTTCTGCTTAATGCTAGCCTTTGGCATTCAGTCGATCACAGTGGATGTTACCAAGAGCAAAAAGAGTTTCCATTAACCAGAGAATTCACAGCAGAATTAGCAATTCATTCTCACAAAGTACAACTACGTCTCAGACACATTCATCTCTGTCTAGTACTAATAAAAATGCATGTTCAGATAAGTCTTTGTTAGACAGTTTATGCTTGAACAGAATCTGGTTAAAGTATTCTTTCCCAACTCTGATATAATTGTAGAAGATTTATGGACCTTTCCCTGATTTAACTTAAACATGCTCTAAACTTCTCCATCTACCTATCGTATAAATACTTACTCTAAGGGGTGGTGTGCGGTTTAAGCAGGTTAGGACTCTAATTCCATGATCAGAAGGTCATCAGTTTGAATCCCAAGGCTGGCAGACTGATATTGCCATTCGACCTTTAACCGGCAATTGCTCCAGGGGTTTTGCACACCAGCTCACCCTGCATTCCGACCCCAAAAAGGGCAGTAGGCTGTGAAAGAAGCCTTCCAGCGTACCTGTACTCATACTTGTACAAATGGCAAATAAATCATCATTTCTTTTCAAAACTTGCAGGGGAGCTGGAGCCTATAGTAGAAAGCAGAGGGTACAAGGCTGGGGTACATGCTGGATGCCAGTCCTATGCAGAGCACACATACTATAAGAGTAGTTTAGAGGCACCACTTAGCATAACTGCATGTGTTTGGACTGGAAGACAAAGCTCAGGGAAAACTTTTAACCTTGGATGTGTGAGGTATCAATTCTACCCGTCAAGTCAGCCACTCATCTGATCTCAGACACTTAACCAGAATCGGTGTTTTGGTGATAGATTTACTGATAGTACCAGTGATAATACAGATCGATATATATATATATTCATATAACAGGTTGATTAGTCATTGGAGCCAGGGAGAATAATCCCTTTCCAAAAACATATTTTGCATTGCAAGCATTGATTGTCCACTTTGAAATTCTAGGAACTATTCCCATAAAATACAGAGGCTATCAGAATACAGTAACTGTGGGGTAGGTACCCTCTTTGGCAGATCATGAAGTTACTCTTATCTTAAAGGCTGTAATATGATTAGCTGAGGAATTATATAGATGACTTTATTTCTGAAATGACTCTTGTCACTGTCTCAGTATTCTGCGGTCTGAGCCTGAGCACTGGTCTGGGTACTAACCTGTACTGTAAATGGCACAAAACTTCCCCATCATGCAGCATGCAAGGTGCAGAAGAGTGGACAACCATGTTGTTTTTAAGAAGTCAGGATTTCACTTATGAGGTGGTATTCTACTAGTACTCCACCTAGTACTCCACCTAGTACTTCACCCCAGCCCCCGGAGGGGAAAACCATGCAGTCAGGCCATGCATCTCATTTGCAAGACGGAATGACTGGCCCCTGTGATGGACTGTCATCTCCTCTGGACTGTACAGTACCTTTTACTTGTGCCCAATGCTGCTTGTGAATTGGAATATGGGTGGATGGACTTGACTTTAATTCAACAGTAATAGCCCATGGGCAAATGTATTTCAGTATTCACATAAAATTGAGCTACAGCAATAAAGCTCCAGGACGGGAAAATATTCTCATCCACTTTAAAGCTTCGTTTTTTCTCAGATGCTAATGAATGATGATATAGACTGTGGTCACATGAAAGTTCAAATCATCTCAATATAGGGATAGGCTAATTGAATGACTAAATAATGGTAACTATAGTCACATACACTGGAATACCTTCCAGGGTGTACTTCAGCCTTGTGCTCCATGCAGTCTGAGGCTGCAAAACTACCCTTTTCTCTGACCAAGATAAGTTTTTACGTGATGGATGGATGGACGGATCTCATTAAGGAAACTTTATACTTCAAATGGACAGAATTTAAAATTTGGACCTGCTTTAAAAAAAAAATACGTAACCCTACCCAAAATGTGAAGAATCAGATTAGTCATCCTTCCAGAAGACTTGGAACCATAGTTTTTAATGCCTTGATTCATTCAACATATACAGAAACGACGGTCTGTCCAGTTACTGTAAACCATAGATCAAGGTATAACTCCTGAAGTGTCTCCACCTGAAGAGAATGTCTTTGATGGGTTTATTTTATGGGGACCATCAACCTTGCACACTAAAGCACAAGCAGGTTAGACCTCCCACTACAGTCGTATTATGCATGGTAAACCGTCCATTACAGTTCAGTCTTATTACCCACAGAATTACGGATTCACCGTCAGCCACAAGAAAAAAAGACTGCTGAGCGTGAAAATAAATGACTCATTCTACGACCGACACAAACCTGTAAATTGTATTTTTATTATACAATTTTATCTTTGTCAACATTATTGCATACTGTAATCAAAATAGCTCTTAAAAAGCATAAATGGTTGTTGTCAAGGGCAGGTAAATATCTGGTGTAGGTACTAGAGTGGACACACTAAGAGCTAAGATTTCTTCTTGGAATTTTATTGGAAATTTCCAGAAATAGCATAGCTTGACTGCACATATGACATAAATTCAAAAGTAATATAATAACTGTGTAAACGGACTCCCTGTGTGGCTGTATCGTGTGAAACTGTACTGTGAAAGCCACTGATAGCATATTGGATGGAAATGTTGCACTTCGCATTACCATTTACTTATCAGATGCCCTCTTCAGTAAAGATTCACACATCTTGGTATTTTTCAACTATGTCTTTATAGAATATTTTGCAGGAAGGATAAAAACAGCTATTAAGTTCCTTACTTGGCGGTACTAGACAAAATGGTCAATAGCAAATCGATCCGCCAACCTTCTAATCCCATATCTGATGCCCCATTCAGCACAACATATAGCTACAATCTCTGCTTTATAAAGAGTTATAAAATGTATCATGTGGGCTGTTTTACCAACGTTAAACAGATATTGCAGCATAAAAGTCAACATATGAGTATTTATATATTTGAAGATGATCATTGGGGATAAATGGGAGTGAAAATTTCAGTCATTGCTTCATAATGTGCAGTTTGCCGTTAATGTGAATCAACATCAACAAAAAGATGGTGAAATCTGTCAGAATGATGACAGATAAAATTTTTAAACAGAATATTTTTAACATATCCCGGTTTTATGACAAAACACAATACTACCCTTTGAAAATACTTCCAGGGGATTTGTTGAAAAACTTGAAAATCACATGAAAGTAAACATCACTCGGTAAATTCTCCTTCATGAACCCTTTGTGACAGCAAAGGTTAAAGTCCTTTCAGGTGTCATTCTAATCAACCGTTCTGATGAGACGACGCAAGGAGTGGAAGCCGCATTAAAAACGAAAACACAGAACAGAAGCCAGCCACAACGGCACATCTAGTGTCTTTTAGTCTTTCTGTTAGCTTAGCCACCCAAGTCAGATAAAAACTGGAAAGAAGAAATACACACTTTTAAATATTCCTGAACTAAAATCATTGTATAGTAGCTAGCCATAGCTAAATATATTCTGTTAGTGATTCCACTTAGGATATAGATAGTTACTGATATATAGACTTCAGGAAGATCAGACCTTTCAATTTGCAGCTTAGCTTCTACTCCAGGCACTTGTTACAGCACGACTTGACTATTGGAACTATCTACTGGCAGGATACCAGCTTGTGCTAACAGAGCAATGCAGATGCTTAAAAAGCATTCCTGTGTTCCATCTCTTCCAGATCAGGGGTGTCCAATCCTGTCCGCAAAGGACTGATGTGTATGCGGGTTTTCGCTGCAATTTCCTAATTAGATTACTAATTAGAGGACTGATTGGCTGAAGAGTCCTCACACCTGGGTTTGAACAGGTGACCTACAGGTTACCCCAAAAACCTGCATACATGCCGGCCTTTTGCAGGTCACTCCTGCTCCAGATAGTTCTTTGTGTGGTGCCCCGGTGGTTGAAAGAGCTGCAGAACCACGTCTGGTCTCCTGACTCCATCAAAAAATGCTTCAAGACCCCCCTGTTGTTGGTGATTGCTCCTTGAATGCGTATTTGTATAGCTGTTTCATGGCTCCTGCTCCAGATCTACGTACTCTTTTACCTGGGCATTCATCGTAAGCTCAGCCTGGCTGCACTTATGCCTAGCTGACTCCATGACAGCATAAATGTTTGCAACATGCTATTTGCCTTGCCTTTTCTGTAACCTCCGGTACCATTCCGGGTCAGGGGGTCTAAGCCTATTGTTGCCTTGTATGTCACTTCGTACGAAAGGGTCTGCTGAATATGTAAAATTTAAATGTAATAAATTTAGTGGTTGATTGTGGTGTTTGTGTATACCGGATTAAAATACCTGTGAAAACATAATAGCTATATTAAGGTAGAACCAGAGGCACATTAACATGGTCAGAGGTCCCTGGGCTATTTGACTTATCAGAGGCCTACCTACCAGTAGCTGTGGGGGAGGGGAAGGTAAAATTTTTATTAAATATGGTTACTCTAGGCACCCGGGGAGAACTTGCAAACTTTAAATCAGAGTTTCCGAGTCCGGTCCTCGGGGACCCACAGACAGTCCTTGTTTTTGCTTCCTCTCAGGGAGGAAAAATGTGGATTGTCTGGTAGGGAGCAGGTAGGGAACAAAAGCATGGACCATCTTTGGGTCCCAGAGGATCAGGCAGGGAAACACTGCTTTAAATAATAAGGTGCCGTACTGCGGTTTAAAACAGAAGAGATCAGGTGGTATATTAGCTCTAGACCTGTGACAGAAATACTGGTAACACTTGAGTGTAAAGCCCTGCTCCATAACTATTAATACACTCAAAATAATACCATCGTTATATTTTAGCAAATAAAAAGATTTACTTAGATCAAATTGTGATATGTATTGCAAAAATATTTTACTCCTGTCTCCCAAAGTATTTAATATGTTTATTTACTAAATGCTGAATTTAGTATGCTTATTAACCCGTTGAATTGTTGCAAGCATTTTCCAAGCTGTTTTGTAAGATATGAATGTAATACATTTCTGAATTTGTGATGAATATTTCTATCTATTACAAAACGATTAGTCACAATTTATTAATAGTTAAAGCGCAGACCTTAAACTGAAGTCTTACTGAAATGTGGAACGCTCAAAGATAGTGACTATAATGTTTCAAACAGCTTCAGTAAAAATCCAACATCACTTTGTTGAATGAGTTACTTGTGTTTTCCTCTATGTGGCTCCTGCTTATGCCCATGCTATACAGATACCCATGGCTGACCCTTTTTTGTGAAACAGTTGCTATGTTTTCATATACATAATTTACAGTACAGCAACAAAGCAAATTAGCTGCTGATATGAGATCCATCAACTTACCCTCAATAACAGCAGAACCAGCGATACGTCAAGCAAACTCGGAAGTTTCATTTCTATACAAGCAATTCCTTGCCTCCCTGTAAGCGTAAAATACCTGCATTCATAGCAGGTACCATCCCATGAATGTCAACAAATATAAGTCAAGCATCTCCCTCATTCAACAGTTTCATTCAAAGGTATCACCTAAAGTGTGAGTTTAAGATGTGAATTTAATGGAAGTTTTAATGGACTGTACTTCTGCAAATTGTATTTGGGTATTGTGGTGTGTTTGGGAAAGCTAAAGAAATAGTAATTGTGCCAAAATAATCGTAGTGAAACTCCATCCGCATCGCAAATCCATAATTTTGTTCCAATGCACCATCTGCAGATCTTTGCTGAAGAATATGGAGAGGCTCGGTGGGCCAAAGATGAAGGTGAAGAACCACACTGTTCTATTTTTCAATTTTTACATAAAGAGAAAACAAGAAACAAATGTAACAGATTTGAATGCATTCCTACAGCAACTTCAGTGACTCCGAGTCAGAAATTAACAAACACAAATGCATTAAGAACAACATTTACATTTTTGCTGCACTCCCATGATGACTATTAACACAGAGGTTTAAGGAACCTTAATTTACTTTGCAGATTAAAATGCAGATGCTTTTCTGACTAGTATGACACAAACATCCATTAATGTGCCTATTCATCTATGCAACCATCTCAAATAAATGTTTATCCAGGAAACCAGGACACAAGGGGACACCCTGGATGGGACTGCAACCAATCACAGGAGACAGACCCACACACAAACCAGCAAAGTGTGGGGTTAATATTTTTAAGCCTTTTTTTATTTCAACCTTTGTTTAGGATTTTTCTTGTTAGGGTTTTGGAGATAATGATTATACTGGAGATTATTATTATTATTTATTCAGATAAATATCGCTTTGAGAATACAAGCGAAGTACAAGATGATATTGAGGAGATTAGGCCTTATAACTTGGAGGTTGCTGGTTTCAGTCTCACAGTAAACACCCTTCTCTTAAAACTTGTGTTTCATCAGTGATGCACACAGACAATATTTATAGGATAAAGTGACTTTGCATGCAAGCATTAGAAAACCTATTTTAAAAGTTTAGAAGTATTTAAATATAGAAAAGAAAAGCAACCTAAGTAAGCAGGGAGAGGGATAATTATGTGTGTGATCCTTTATGAAACAATGGAGGCCTTTTTTTGTTTTGTTTGTTTGGCACAATATAGCATATCATTATTACAGGATAATTTTGTTTCATCACGAATATGAAATGTTGACATTAAACATAAAATGCATGCAACCTCAGTTTCAGAATTTAAAGAATTTGGTGGGAAAAGTACATAAAAGTTTGAAAAAGAGATACGTATGCATTGTAAAACATTAATTCCCATATACTGTACTGTAGCACTGTTTTCCAATTTGCTTCCCGAGGTCCCACTGTTAGTCCATGTTTTTGCTCTCTCCAAGCTCCCTCCCAGACAGTCCACATTTTTGCAAAAACATGGTCTGTGGGTCCCCGAGGATCAGATTGGGAAACACTGCCATATAGGAACAAAAATGCATGCAGGTCAGAGGGGAGTCAAACAGTCGTTTGCGGTTTTGTACCCAGGTTACAGGGACAGCCAGGCAACAGTATGTGTAAAATGTGGAATCAGTGTACCAGCGTGTTGTTGATTTTTCCACTCAATAAACCATTTGTACGTGATTACTAACAAGATTCATTCTGACAAATGCTCCTTCCACGTGACGTCTTTTCCTTCTCAGGACAGACATGTCCTTAAAAACAGCAAATTTACAGATTTTAGATTTATATGTAGATATACTCTTACTTTATGCGATGGGCTGGCCACCCATCCTGGGTTGTTCCCTGCTTCGTGCCCATTGCTTCCGGGATAGGCTCCGGACCCCCCGCGATCCAGTAGGATAAGCGGTTTGGAAAATGGATGGATGAATGGATATACTCTTACTTTAGTTTCAAATAATCAAACATTACATTGTAACATTACATAATATATTTTGAAATCTTACTGAAAAATATATTGTATTGATTAATACTTGAATGCTGTATACAGTAACTGTCCATAAATCTTTCAAATGCTCCTATCCAATATTAAGTTATGATGAAAGTTTATCCCAGGAAGAACATGGTACAAGGGAGGGGACACTCTGAACATAATGCCAATCCATCCATCCATCCCTTTTCTATAACCGCTTGTACCATTCAGGCTACAGGTGCAAGACAGGGAACAACCCCGGATGTTGCGCCAACCCATGGCAGGACACACACACATAGCCAGTCCATCTCAGGAGAATTTTTTTTCCTCCAGAAACTTATGATATTAGACTTACTGGATAATGAGATTGTTAATAAAAAAAAAACAACAATGCTGACCAAAAATGATTCTGGGAAGAGCCCCATAATCCAGCCAATATCATCACTCCCCTCACCAAAGGGATGTGGGAAGGTCAGCTAAATAAGGCTAAATAAGCCCTTGGTGTTCATGGAGGCAGTGGGGAAACCACTAAACTTTCAGGTTAAGCAAGTAAGGAAACCACCTAGATTTCAGGTTTAGTGTATGAGGAAACAGATTTTAGGTTAAACAAGTAAGGAAACCACCTAGATTTCAGGTTAAGCAAGTAAGGAAACTACTGTAGGATCACACATGTACATTTCACCAAGCTTAAATTCCAGGTGGCCTGAGACAAGGCCTAGCCTGGAACGATAGGCACACATTGGCCTAGGCCTCAAAGGGGGGTTCGTGACCCCACACACACATACACACTTAAACACACACA
>JAODJX010000035.1:12145023-12162677 GCA_026776945.1 Isichthys henryi | reverse complement strand
GGGGGAAACCGGAGTACCCGGAGGAAACCCCACGAAGACATGGGGAGAACATGCAAACTCCGCACACATGTGACCCAGACGGAGACTCGAACCCGGGTCCCAGAGGTGTGAAGCAACAGTACTAACCACTGCACCACCATGCCGCCCCCTACAGGTTTTCAATAAGTGAAAATTCATTCTAATTAATTACTTTCTCTTTAGAAAGACCCGATCAAAACTTCAGCAAGTCAAGAAAGATTTAACTAAGTCTACAGTATATTTTCTAGCATGATGTTTTGCTTTAGTAGCTTCTCAATAAATATTAACTCTAAAGTCTACAGTTTCTAGTATATCATTTTAGTGGCTTGGAATAAAACTAATGCAGATAATATAATTAATGTCTTAACTGTACCAAAGGCAGATTAATGCATAGACATAATGCATACTGTAGGTTCCCCAGTTCCGATCCTGAAGGGTCAGACTCCAACACAGTCTGCAGATTTCCCTGCCTTGGGAAAGATTAAATGGTTACATAGGCAACACTTGAGAGCTGATGTCAACCTAGGTCCCTCTTAATTTTTGATGAACTTTTTGATCACCTTTTGAATAAAATCCCGTTAGAGTGGACTCGCTTATAATGGAATATTGTCTATAATGGATGAGGTCCACTGGTCGAGGCCGTGCGCCATTAAGAACATGCAGAAAAAGCATCGGATATAGTGGACTCACATATAACAGAATTTCACTTATGGACAAACAATTTGGTCCCCAGGGTCGCTTTTTTTGTAGTTTTGTTTGGCTATAACGGACATGCAGGCTCCGTCTACAAGCACAAATACGTACTCAGGATTATTAATAGTCGCGCATCTGGTCAGGTAAAGTTGGATTCCTACATGTACAATATAATAATCTATATGACAAGTGTGTCTGCTGGGGTGTGGCATGAGCAAATTGTGTCCTGTAGTTTTCTGGGTGTACAGCAACTCTGGATATAATGATCTTTGAATATAATGGACTGTTTTGCCAGGTCCCTTGAAGGTTTGTTATACAGTAATTGGTTTTTACTGTACCGGGTTTTTGAGTTTTCTTGTGGTTGGTATACTGGGGAAGTTTGATTAGGCATGAACATTCCTCTTCATTTTCCACAATCCTGTTTTCATTGCTGTTGACTGTGTGGCATTTCTCAGAAGATGTGAACTATTTTGTGAGTGTGGCGGGTGTGTACATTTTGTAGGTGTGCCACACTACATCACTGGTGGGCACATCACACTGCAAATTGGGCTTAGGCTAAGGTGATCCTTCCTCATGAAAAAGTAGACCTGCCTTCACAGGAGATTTATAGAAATTGACAGCGACCCAACGTTAAAACCGCTATCTGCTTTTCTTTCAGAATTTCTGTTTGTAAAGCTCTGCTCCGTGGCTGTGAAACTGCAAACGAAACGTACATCGCCGGCCCCTATCTCCTGAGAGGCTGGAGACGTGAAAAAAGGCACCCATCCAAGGAGATAGCTGTGTTAGCGCCTCTGTCCCTCCCTCCCACGACTCCGACAAGATGACACTTGGTGAGCTGGGCTCCTGCTCGGTCTTCCTGAGTGCTATTTCGCTTGTCACACCACATGCGGGTGACCCTCCTGAATATCGAGCATTTCTTCTTCTTTGACTTGTTTATCTTTTGGAACTAGGCAAATAAATATTTCAGCAGAAAAAATAATGCTTGATTTTGTTAACTGCAGAGGGTCCTTCCTGCCTTCCCCCCCTTTTGCTCTTGGATATGTCTTATGACTTTAATCTTCATGGGTCAGCCTCAAGGCCTTGGGCACTGATGAGACAACCTGCAGATTTGTTCCGCTCCACCAGGAACCGCTATATGTTATGCGACAGTCCTGCCATTTCTCCAGAAGTTTGTGGAGTGTTTCATCATGTTGTGTGTGTGTGTGTGTAGATTAGGTTTATATTACATTGTGAGGACCAAATGTTATTTTGACATCATGGGGACCATTTTTCAGGTGCCCACAAAGATCTGTGACTGCAATCAGAACACTAAAAATGCCAAAAGTCTTGTATTTTGTTTAGTTACTGTACTTATGATTAAGGTTAGTGCCGGGTAAGGTTAAGGTTGTCATTGTTGGGATTAGAGTTTTGCTATAGAAATAAATGGATGGTCCCCACAAACATATGAATATGTGTGCGTATGTGTGTGCGCATGTGTACATATGTATGTTTGTGCATGTGTGTGTGTTCCTCTAAAATGTCATCTGGGTGACATACTGTGCCATCACGGTCGCTAAGAAGTGTTTTTCTTTCACAAAATGTTTTCAGGGCAGACGAAATAGCAAACGGTAATCTCTGATGGGAGAAATGCCAGAATGCTTGATTATGAGGTAGGTGAGGCAGCATCTCTCTGTAAAGGCAATCTGTAACAATCCTGACGTTTGTGTTAGCTATTCTTTAGTTTCTTTCCTGCTCGGCTAAAGAGAATTTCGGTCATTCCGGGCAGACATACAAATTACGATGTGTGAGAATGAAATCAAGTTGTATTTCATAGTTTTGTTATATGGAAGTATAAAAACAGTTAAACCTGCGAAGTGGAAAGTGGAAAATACAAAGACAATGAATCCTGTGACTGCGCAAGGGACTATGTGATTAGGAGGGAGACAGTGTACAGAGCTTTAAAGGACAAAGATTATGCCAAGGACATTTAGGGTGAGAACCAAGGCGATATTGGGTTTTTGTAGCTTTAGGTTTGATACTCTTTTGTATGCTTGGACATGTTGTTTTGAGAGGATTGTCCTTAGCAATAAAAAGTGGTATTAGGAATTCATACCCTTCAAATATTTTGTATTATCCTTACAGGGTTTTTCAGACCCTGAGAAAATATTTCGCTGCAGCTATTCTTTACTCACCTGTCCTTTACTTTATCAATAACAAATTTAAATTTGTAAGTGCAAAATAGTATACATATAATGAATCAGAATACAAATAATGAATAGTAGCTACAAATAAAAGTTCGAAAAACATTTGCTTATATAACATATTGTGCTGAAAAATATACTAACACTGGTGTCAGCAAACATACAGGATGCAAAATACACTTTGCTGAATATATAAAGTGTCTTTTTCATCTGGTCCTTGATCAAAACCTCTAACTCCGGTGGGTAATTTCTTCCTATACTGTTCTAAGGCTTTTTAAAACAAGTTCCAACTAAATCCTAGACTGAACATCAATACTCATTCACCTTAGATTTTTATTACCTCAGTGGAAATCTCAGACCATCAGTAGACTGATATAAAATGCAGCAGGTGTAAGATTAATTTTATTAAACGAAATCAGTTGCTTTCATGTTACTTTTAGATGGTGTGAGATAATCTTAGCTTCTTGCAGCTTCCTAGCTTAAATAAAAAAGCACATGCATTACGCCAAACATACTTAAAATTAACATTTTAGTTGGTAGGTGTTTGATGTTTGCAACTTGTTACAAATATGTGTTCTAAACGCACACGGGATATATTTAAGTCATCCAGCAATACTACTGGTGAGTGGGGTTTATATGAAAATTCTATGATTGTTTCATGTAGGGTTTACTGTCCCTTTGTAGGGTGTGTTCCCAAATTATCACTGTTCTGGCACAAACTGTGATTATTTTAAGTTATTTCTGTAGTTTGCCAATAAAACTGAAAACCAGGCATCAACGTCATGGCAAGATGGGAGCCATTATGTAATGTTAAGTTACAAGGACGGTCCACCCGCCGTAGCCGGGTCCCCTCTAAGGCTTATTCTGCAAAACCGTAACAGAAACAAAAGCAAAGCAAGAGCGTGCAGAAGACTTTCACCGCCCTCCCTGCCCAAAGTGTCTATTTCCATTTACATACCTGGAGGGGATCCAATGAGGAGCGATGCAGGCTCCTTACACAGGATTCTTGCAAATCCCTAAAAAGTCTCAAATTAGATTTTAAAAATTTCAAAAAGGCAATAAAATGTCTGAAAATACCGTTTTTTTTACTATTAGGTATCAAATTCCAAGATGCTGCCTAGCGACCAGTTAAGTAGACATACCTATACAACCAGAATAAAATTTGCATGATTTATTCATTTTTTGCATTTGCATTTCATATGTTCTTTGCATTTTTATGTATGGTCTGCCCTGGTCCTGTAACATTAATCCGTGTGAGTATTTCTGAAGAGGTGAGAAGCAGCCCAGAAAAAATGTGAGAATACACATTCGAAGAAAATTGGAAGACGAGATATTCTGAGGCTGATCGAGATCAACAAGCGATTTCTTTGAGTTTTGATGCTAGATATGCCAAGAGACATTAAAACTAGCTACAATGGGAATTAAGGCACAGGAAAGCTGTGAAGCACCAGGGCTCTGCTAGCAGTCGAAGGAGTACAGAGTAAATGTAACATTATGTTGGATCATCAGCTGCTCCTTTTGCTACTCCAAGGTCAACAGGCGGCCAAATCCCAACCCCACCAGGAATGGTAAAATAGAAATAGAATTAAGAAAGAATGGGTCTGCATGCTAAAAGCAAAGTATACTGTAAGTAGATCGGCATTTGGTAGTTTTTTAAAGGAACAAAATACTGTGGATTCCTTACACTATATTGTATAATTCAATTTATTTTTATATAGTGTCTTTCACCCAAATTCGCCCTAAGGTGCTCGACATGGGTATGTAGCATGCTATTTCATCATCTATACAGAATAGCATAAAAAACAAGGAAAAGGGAAGAGAGAAAGAAAGAATGAGGAGAGGAACCAAAAAACTCCTCAATAGGAAGAAAAAAGCCTCTGGGGGTCCAAGGTCAACAGTTCCCCCAATCCCCCCCCAGGAATGCTAAAATAGAAATACAATTAGAAATAATGGGCCTGCACGCTAAAAGCAAGGTATAAGCTGGCCATGCTCAAAGCCAAAGTGCATCAATGAGTCTGTTCCCTGTGCCGGCTTGTGTGAGTCGGCAGATTTGAAAGCTGTACCCACAATGTCACAGTTTGTAAGCTGCTTCCAGGCCCCACACCAGACATGTGGCAAGGAAAACACCGGTGGTCAATATAATAATGGTATTGTAGCAATACCTTGCTAGCAAGTGCATTGTTGTTACACCTCCCCAAGAAAAAAATTTGGACTGAGAGTTCTTAAGGACTCCCGCAAGCCTTAGGGGCTTTACTGCCCCTCCCTGTCTTTTTTTGCTTAAGGAAGCGACTTTTTCCCCACAGACAGGTTGACACACTCAGCCACAGATCTGGATGTGGTCCCTTGTTCCTTGACAGACTGACAGGTTCAATTAGCCCCGTCACAACACAGGTTGTAGCCTGAAGCAGTAATGCATTACTGGTTACATGGTGACCACTGTAACTGTCAGCTGTGTCCTTACAAGACTGAGGTCAGAGCTATTCGAGTTAAGGGTCTTGTTCAAGGGCCCAACAATGATGTGATTGTTTTTGAACCCATGACATTGCAGACAGAAGCCCTAAACCTCTGATCTACACACATGATTCGTGATGACCTCGTCATCTGTAGAGTTCCTGGAAGGGTTTGTCCTTTGTCACACAAAGAAGACCTATACTCATACTCCATCTTACCCATACTCTTACTCAACTGGTTTAAAGTTAAAGCAGCTGTCGTCATCAAGAACCAAGTAGATTCTGATGCCTGGTCTGTTACAGTTTTTCTCAACTGCTTTGGAAAATTAAAGGACCTTCTCAATCTCAAGACTATAGGAGCATTTCTCAAAACTGTTCATGGATATATAGCAGAACGCCATGGTTTTGCTAACACAATGATCACATACATATAATTTTGGATGTAAAATTATACTACACAATCTATTTTGGAGAAGACTAAAGCTACTGAAAATTGTGCCGAATGATCACAGTTGTGCAGAACCATTTGCATATATGTACTAAAACATTTGGAAATTTATGTGAAGCAATGAGAAATGACATTCTACTGTGCAGGAGTGACATTATGCTGTGGGAATTACACTCGTTGTTTTGGAAATGTTAATTGTCATTTGAGAAATGCTGCAAAGCTATCGAGAAAAACTGCAATTCTGCCAGATGTTGACCACAGATGATCTTTGCTCAAGGGATTGATGGCACTGCATTTCCCAGGATTTGAGTGTTTAACCTTAGCAGTTACATATTTGTCATCTTAATCTCTACCAGACCCGTTGGCCTAAAAACCAAAGATACTGAATGACATTTGTAATCTGTTCTATCACAATTGTGAGACCTTGCCAAGAAAAAGCACACCTTTGGTTGGTTATCCGTCTTGACACAATACACAAAGTTTCCCTCTGGAAACTCTTCTCATTGACAGCACTCTGCTATACCAATTCCCAAGTTCTGCAGCTTCCTGTGGTATTGTTCTGCATTAATTATGTCCAGTTCACTTGCAAATGGACTCATCCTTGCCTACAAAAAACAATCGTTAAGGGTCATCCTGACAGATCCTGCTCAAAACATCGCCAGTATTGTTAGCTGACGTAGCAGTGAACTCATGGTTTTGCTGAGTCCCTGGAGCAATTCAGATATTTTTTCAGATAACTGTCTCGTCCAATGCTGCCAAACTGAGAAGCAGGGAGAACAATCCCGCAGGGGGAATATTATAAAATTTAACATGTATTTCAAACATTCAAATGCACTTTACTGCAATATTCATGTTTTACACAGTGTGAGGTGTATTTCAATTGGACTGCATACATTATGTTCACTTAATTTTTACAAAAAAACAATTGTGAAACCAAATCCTCTAAATATACAAACTTTCAGCTAACTGTATGAGGTATAAGCTTATGGTATAACGTAAAATCTAACAGATGAGAAGTAAGCTGAAGGTATGAGATGTAGGCTAACTATGTGGTATATATTAAAGTTATGAGGTTAACTCTAAAGGTATGAAGTCTGATGCTCAAGGTTTAATGTGTAAGTTAAAGGTATGAGCTGTATGCCGACAGTATGAGGTATAAGCTAATGGTATGAGGTATAGGATAAAGGTATGAAGTTTAATATAAAGGTATGAAGAATAAGCTGAAGATTAGTTCTAAGCTAACGCTATGATGTACAAACTAAGGGTATGAGGTGTAAAGTAAGAGTAATAGCGTGTCCTGAAATTATCCCCAAGTTTTAGCCTGAAGTTCCCCGTTCTTGTTCTTCTCACAAAAAGCAACCCTGAAACATGCAGATGAAGTTTTCATTCTGCACCCTGCACACGATCCACCCTCCACTACCCTGAACTGGTGGAATGACGGAGAAATAATTACATCATTTTGCTCCCTGCCTGATCATTAGCTGCATCTGCCCATGGGGTACCGTCATCCTGTCAGATATTGCCCTGGGAGACGTGCAGTGATCCTTCCACCCTCCCTTGTGGGTCACGCTCCGTCTATGTGTCCCTGGCTGCTTGCTCGTGGGACTTTGAGATGCTTTCGGACATTTTCCCCCAACGGCTGCTTATGTAACCATGAGCCATTCCTCTTTTCCCTCTTCCTGTTACAGATACGCCAACAAGAACAAGCAGAGGCTGATCGTATCCGCTGAGAGCTTCGTCATGCTGCTATTCCCTCATCTATTCTGGTCCTTTGGCTCACTTTAAATTTATTTATTGATCCCTCCATGTGTCCCGACGAGAACGGGACAGCGGAATGGGTTTTTGGCCACCTCCGTGATCTCGAGCCATTCAGATTAATAACAGGCTGTTGAATGTACTTTCTGGGAGCCTTAACTGTGGCTTTCTGTTTCTTAAACATGCTGAGAGCTCAGCTCCCGGTAACCCACGTGACTGTTGTAGACGCTGCCATCCACTGGTGATTTTACAGCCCCACGTCTTCCACGTGAGGCCCTGCCTGCGGCAGCGTTTCGGTGTGGTATGAAGCGCAACCTTGCAGCTCCCCGTTAGCTGCCCGGCTAGCCTCCACAGAAGCCGTCTGTCATTTGTCTGTTAGCGTACAGGATCTCCGACACTTTGACCGGCCTGCAGTAGTAACCTTCAGTGAAAAACTACACATAAAAATAGCTGTTATTCACCATCTCTTTCACAGAGAGGGACCTGTTGTTTTCAAATGTCATCCTTTGAAATGGCGATGGACTAAGTGTCAGGAATTATTGCATAATTGCTTATATGCGGAAGCATGATAGCTGCGTACTATATTATATTTTGTGAGGTTTCTATACCCCACGTGTTTTTGGTTTGCATGGGGTTCCACAGCCAATGGGATTCTCCCCAGTTACCTTGATGACTATAACTGACGTGTATGTATGTGTGGCTGGTAGTGTGAAGCAAGGATACACTATTCAAAGATTTCATTGTCACTGTGTCACACATATAACGTTGGCGACTTCCTAAGCTGATGCAATACAGATATGAAGTAAATTATATATATAAGATGTAAAAAATACACAAATAAGTAAGCTATATGTAAAGCAAACCATGTCACTATTAGGCTCTGGAGTAAGGCCCTTAACCTCAACTGCCCCAGGGACGCTGTCTGATGCTGCATTCCGATCCTCACTTGTACGTCACTTTGGACAAAAGTGTGTCAATACAGTACTTGCATGCTGTAGTAAACCCACATGCCTTCCAGGGGATACTGCGTATCTCTTCTGTGCCTCCTGGGACAGACTCCAGGACAGTAAAATGGATTAGCAGTTCCAAGAAACAAACGTATGCATTTTGTGACAGCTTCCGGTCATGTTAACGCCGTAAAAGCCATTTATGTTTAAGCTGGAGCTACCAGATTTCAAACTGCGAGTATTAATTTGCCCCCGCTTTTCAACTCCTTCAGTCCCATCTGACAACAGTCTTATTTTAAAATAAATTTCATCAATTTTTTTAAGCTAGAGGCAGAGCCAGCATAATGTTTGTGTGGGATTTTACAATAAAGGTTTGCTTTACTCTAGAGATCACACTGAACGTTTTCATGTTCATTTAATGAAGAAGTCTATTTTTGTGTGTTGAGGATATGATGAAGTAGGCCACAATTCATGTTTAATTTCTCTTTGATGATACCTTGTGGGGTATACCTGTTGTGGGTATAGTGGACTTTCATCCATACAGCATTTCAAAACTACACCTATTTATTATGTCATCCTTAAGTTTGAAAGATGCATATATACAGTACAACCAGCAAAGTTTTCTGTGTCAGTGATATATGTCATGATTTTATTTTTGACGTCATACTTGCATCAAGCAGAGCATCCATCCAGCCGAGAGGGTAGATTTGAGTATGAAAGGTGGAGACATTCCTCTAACAATTTTATCAGAGTAACATGTGCATATGGGGGCAATGCCTGATTTGGTCCCAACCAATGATGAGATCAAGCCTACGCCTTTGTATCCCGCCACATTCAGTCAGTGTCTTACCTGAATACTAGGCACACTAGGTCATCAATCTGGTTAACTGGATCAGATTAACTACATCTGGATTATCAGTTAACTCCTTATCATGTATTGAGCACTTGCACCTTCCTGAGTGTTTGTTTCATGACTAGCCTGCTTCTGTGTACCTGGGATCTGTATCACAAAGCCGGGTTTTCGGGTTAGCAAGGTAACTTGTCAGATTTAAGGTAGTCTGAGCTAAATGTAAGTCAACAGAGATAAAGTCCACTTAAACTGGGGTACCTTAAATCCGACAAGTTATCTAGCAAACCAGTGAATCTTGCTTTGCGATTCAGGCCCCAGATAGACTGGTTTCATAGCTCTGCAACTTGTTTTGTATCTGGGGATTTTTCTCAGCGTTGCTGAGGCTGTATTTGGACTATAACTTTCGGAATTCGATCTGCATTTCGTCTTCTTTCTGGGGCATTGTCAGCTCTGACTTAGAATCTGCACTTTGAAACACAAGTTTGTAAATAAACCTAGCACCTCCACATTTGGATTCCCTCCCATCTGACTGCTACATTATTATTTTTCATAGTTGTTATTTATTTATTTATTTTGGAGAACACAATCAGGTGGGACAGGGATAGAATCAAGAATCCTGTCTGCTCCTGGCAGGTCAGAACCAGGAGCTCTTCCAGCGAGTGTGATATCAATGGACAAGTCTTCAAGGGAAGATGGACTGGAACCTCGAGAAGAATTCACAACAGCAGGGGCCTGGGTTCACGTGACTGGCCATGTTTTTTTAATTTCCTGCCTGCCTCGGAGAATAGAGAGATGTCAGAGATCACAGGGGGAGAGACTCACCCTGGTGAGACCCTCCTGGGTGCGGCCTAGAAGAATGAGCGCATATCCAAAGCCAACTTCATCTCCTGGCTTGATTTCTTCCTCGGTTTTTAAAGCAGTGGTTACAGGGTAAGTTAAAGCAGAAAAGATCATTTTTGTGTTGTGTGATGTTAGCTAAAAAACTGCTTAAGGCTTGCTAAATAATGGCTGCAGCATTTCACACTATATATAACATACGCAAAAAGGGCACACTGATGCTTTCTGATGTATCTAAATGTAAATTTTGTCTTAAACCCTCATCCCTGAATGACCTCAAGGCCTAGCCTAATTTGGTTGGGGGGAGTGGCTTTGTGTGCCTCTGTTTTAGGTACTTAAATGGGATGGGAGCCGCACATGGTAGCTTAATGGTAGCACAAGTCACTCAAAACCACAGGTCATTCTCCTCCTCCTTTCCAAAACAGCATTTTCCAACCCAAAAGCAAAACCCAAAGCTCTTCCTCTCACGCTATCACCCCCCACCTGTGCCCAAGAAAGGCAGCTCTGCGCCAAGGCTTGGGCTCGCCACACATTCCCTGGATCATCCAAGCCTTCCCACAGATTCATGGTTGCCTTGTCGACGGCTTTTCATTCGGTGTGAAGCAGACAGGGCTTAGCAACAAAACGACCAACAACAGGATATGAACACAGTGCCAATCGACACCAAATGGGGGGACGTTGGGCATATTAATCACAAAGATTTTCTGCCCCTGGTGATCCTGGTTACTACTGGGGCACGAGCTTGTACACAGCACCTGATGGTGGCGGACATAATTATTTTAGCGGGGATTTAAAGGCGGCCCTGTGGTGGCACAGTGGGTAGCTTTGTTGTCTCTCACCTCCAGGGTTATTGCCCATAATGTGTGATCATCTGCTGCCCTGCCTTGTTCCCTCTGCTGCCTGGGACAGTTTCCAACCTGGAAATGGAAGTGAAGCCGGAAAATGGATAGATGGTATTGACTGAAATCTGAATATTACTTTCATGTTTGTAATGATAGTATCACGTCCCAGCAGCACCATAAGGTACAAAGAAATCCCAAGTTGGCCTGGTTGATGGTTAAACCCCAAAGGCGACTTTATTGGAGGGAGTCCAGCAGAGGTCTCCAACTCCTGTCCTAAAGAGCTACTGTCCATTAGTTTTTCTATCCTACCCAGCTTCTGACGATCCAGATCGGTTCTGGACAGTAGCTCTCCAGGACTGGAGTTGGAGACCCCAGGATTACAGCTTGTGGTACGTCCCTACTAGCACTTACCAGGAGATGAGGGAATAGGGAGTAGAGGATGGAGGGACACATACTGAATATACTCTGAGGACAATGAGGGCTACTTGAGGGGCAGGTGTGACTGACTTGGGATACAGGATGGCAAGCAGGGGAGATTCCTGCTGAACAACAGGTGCAGGACAAGACTGAGGGGAACAGGACAGGATTGATAGCTTGCAAGCTCCTAGAATTCTGTGTTTTTGAGAAGGAGGTACCAAACTTCAAACTTGCTCAGAAGATGCCCCAACATGCTTGATAATTTAATCATGGTATCACAGATACGTACAGCTCAGGTTTCCGATTTGAACAATTATTACTATCGGGGTGCAATTGCAGCTTTTTAATGTTGCTTACATATATGAGATCAAAAATGTTAATTGAAAATGGCTTCCCTGTAACTCCACAAAATGTCATGCCAGCTAATGTTAGCGGAGATCCGGAAGATATTCCCTATACTTACACATGCGACTGAGCCAAAGAGGCTGTATTTTGAGGACATTAACAGCAAACCTGTCTTCTAGCCAACCAGAACTGAGCAATAAAAGACCCTCATAATGTCTGATACTGTCCCAGCACTTTATCAAGCAAAACATAACAGTGTGAGGCGACGCATACATCTGCATCTGTTTTATTTGGCTAATCACTTCATTGATGGCTAGTTAGCTTGCTTGGATAGGCTACTAACTGGTTGCAAAAAAACAGCAAAGAGTATCCATCACACTTGAAACTGGAATGTCAAGTTATTGTTTTTATCCAGTTTAATTTCCGCATTTTGCTTTATTTATGCGACAGAGCACCTCTCAGCTGTCCTCTGCTGACGCTAGACAGTAGTCATTTGCTAACAAATTCATTGCAGAGAAACGTCAACTGTCAATCAAAATTTTATTTATAAATATCCCTGCAGATATGAGTTCTGAGGTACTGGAGAGGTGAAATTATGATTTACGTAAAGTGTGGTTTTAGAGCAATTAAAAGAGTGTAAAAGCAGTGATGGCATGTGAATTCTATTCATCAGTCTCTTTTTCATAACGGGTTATCTGATGTGGGGTTAAGGAGAGCTTGGAACCCATCCCAGCATGCACTGGGGGACACCCAGGTCAGGACGCCTGCCCATCACAAGGAACTTGCACACCAGTGTCAAAAAACATTTCACTGCAGGGGACTTTCAGTCAAAATAATAATAAATCACACAACTATCATGGTGTATCTTTGTGGAATGAACAGATGGTAATTCTTGCAGAAGGAGATTGGCAAGGTTAATGACATTGAGGAATTAGTCTGATGTATGTATAATTACAATGATCAATTGAATCAGAGTGTAATAGTCTTAAGTGTATTGAGTTAATAATGTCTCCTTGATTTCAAGCTATTAAGAAAGTGGAACAGTTGTTGAAATATCAGATAATGTGGTAAAAGATTCAATAAATAAGGTAGAAAGGTATAGTATTCAGCATACAACAGCAGATATGAACAGAATTTTTTTGGGGGGGTGGTACTCATTCTGAACCAGTCCCATTTGGACATTTACTGTGCATTAATTGTTTCTCTGGGCACCTGTCATATTAATTTGTGTTGTCCTGGCATAGTCTGCATGCTTTGTTTAATACTGTCAATGCTCGTTCATTTATGCCCTTTTTATCAGTGAAGTAGTCTCCATCGTTAGTTTACTTTGTGACTATGTGCCTGGTGTAAGCTCACCACCTTCATGTTTTTAGGTCCTCGTGACATTATTTTATTTTTTGCAGAAGATACTGTTCGTTTCTCTGATTGATTTTTATTTCAGATGAAGCGACTGCTTCTTTCGCGCAAAGCCAATCATTCAGTATCACCTTGACATGCTGAATAGTCAGTGAGGGTCACGACAGCGGGTTAAAGGCAGCTTAGTGTGCTCCAGGAAATGTAGTTCTGCTATAGCCCTAAGTGTGATTCATATAGCCCCCAACCCTGATTTTTGGCATTTAAGTGTTCAGCTCTATAAATGGGTACATTATTATAATATTATTGCACACTTATGTGATGCATATATATCACAGAATATTTCTTATTTCCCACAAATATGATTTTTTTTTATTATTATTTGCTTAATTCATGAAGCTACCCTGCAAAAAATTAGATCCTCAAATTCGGTTTTGCTTTAAAAATCATCGGCTGTTTCGCTCTTCAGTCAAGCATTGCCGCGGTGCTCCGGCTAATCCATCCGCAACTGAAAGTCTGAAAGTAACTCGTCACGGGTTTCCGGCATGTCAAAATCCCCGGGACTGACTTGAGCTGTGAAAACGGCCTCATCCCCGAGATCCCCCAGTTCCGGAAACTCGACCGGCGTTTTTTTTATTTTTTATTTTTTCCGGAATGCTGAAATGAGAAATGTGCCGCGTCATTTAAATCGCTCACTTCCGCGGATAAAGATATTAATATTTGTTTCGCTGATTCAGTTTATTTGTGTACTGTGACTTCAGCTGTTGACCGTTTTATGAAAAGCAGGAAAATAGTAGCAGTCATTAAAATACAAGCAGAACAATATCTGGGTGATAAATAATACATTAGCTACTAATAATGTAAAGTCTATGAGCGTGATAATATAAAAAAGTATTTATTTCTTCCATCCTGACCCAGAACAATTTGTAAGAGACCGAATAATTATATAGCATGAATTACAGTACACAGCAGTTGACAGTAAAGCTGCAGAATGTGATGCTCTGTGAAATTCAAATCTGCATTCACACATCATTTAGATTAGAGGTACTTTATTATGTATGTCCCTGTGAGGAAAATGGGTAGGTTTCACTTACTAGCTAGGTTTCACATATTAGATCCCCAGAAAGTGGCGGCAAGGGGGAGCAGGGTCACCGACTTTGGTCAGCTGGCTGGAGTGAGATTTTGAGTTCGAGACACTAATGCACACTAATTTACATGAATGTAAATGTTTTATTAACTTGTAAATAGCTGCATTGTAAACTACCCCGACGCTTTTGATGTAGCTAATTTTAGGTTTATAATGGACCAGTATAAATTTGCCATAAGATTTCTCGCGTGATCATTGGTTGGGAGCGTGAGTCAGATAGCGTGAGTGTCAACCCTGATACATGAGAGCTGGCAACCCTGAGGGGCAAGTTTTTAAAATGGTTAAGTATCGTTAAAGGTTGGTTTAAATGATAAAGTGGTTTTAATTAGTCATCTGTAGAAAAATTTAGCATCTGTGGGAATACTACAGAGATTTTTTTCTTTGTTAGGCTATTTACACAACATGAAGTTTTATGCGTCTTCCTCATCTTTTATCATATTCCTCTCGGGGACAGACATGCATGTTCGCTTAGTCTGATTGATTGTAGTTATTTAACCACTTAGGTGTAAGAGTTGTAAATGGTTATCGAGCATGGATCTCTGAGTAAAAGTTTAATCATTTTCCAACCACATCTTTGACATCCAGAACCTTTGACAACCAGATATTTACGGAACTTTCCTTGACTACAGTAAATCTTAAATGAACAACATACAGCCTTTGAAGCAAACCGAACTGGGAGAAATGACATTTTCTGTGTACTGCTTTGCGTCAAAAGTAGAGGGTTTTGCCGGTATGTGGTGATAACCAAATAGGCCAAACAGAACTTACTTCAGTTAGCCTATGAACAGCACTATTACATCAGGGTGAAGATAAAATGCTAGTACAGAGATATTAAATGAATGCTTTATTCTTGAATAAATTGACATCAGACATATTGGTCCATATTAAAATATTTGAAAATCCTCAGAATCATTTCGACATGAAAAATGGAAATACGATTGGAGTTTAATCATGCGGATGATCCCAGCACTTTGTCTGTTGGATAATGGCCCCTTATTCTATCTGTTCTTCATCTGTTATCCATGTCGTGTTCTTTTGACTTCTCGGCGGCTTGCAGTGTAATGGCATCACAATCAGTCCTGAAAGGGTGTTCTCACACTAGGGAATCTGTACTGCGCCTGAACATGTTTGACCCACAAAAGTTTTGTTTGTTTGACTATGTGATCGCTCTGTGTTGGGCCCAGGCCCACCTCTTCAAGTGGTTCAGTTGGTCTTGGGCAAGGTAGGGATTTAGTGTGATCAATAAATATGCCCAAGCACTGAAAATAAACCTGACATCAATGATGTGACTGGCACACGCATGCGCACATGTACACTAGAATGAAACCAGACCGGAACAAATCGGGTAGGCTGTACGAATTGGGTAGGCTGTACAGATCGGTTAGGCTGTACGTATTAGGTAGGCTATACAGATCAATTAGGCTGTACAGATCAGTTAGGCTGTACAGATCGGATAGGCTGTATGGATCGGGTAGGCTGTACAGATTGGGTAGGCTGTACAGATCTGGTAGGCTGTATGAATTGGGTAGGCTGTACAGAACAGTTAAGCTGTACGGATTGGGTAGGCTGTACAGATCAGTTAGGCTGTACAGATCGGTTAGGCTGTACGGATTGGGTAGGCTATACAGATTAGTTAGGCTGTACAGATCGGGTAGTCTGTACAATAAATCCATAAAAGGGCCATGTCTCATCAAGCCCAAAATGACTCCAAATAAGACACAAAATAAGGACCCCCCCCAGGGTTTTGGACCTCCCTTGTTGGGCACAAATAGTCACTACAGTGGGGAATGGAGGCCCCAAAGTGACTTTTTGAATGGGGTGCCAAAAACAAAAAAACTGCTCCTGGGCCCTCTGCCTATTGGAGAAGTGGGGTTGTAACCATGCCTGCCCTCCTGAGGGGGTAGGAAATTGCCCAGGCTGGCATCTTCTGGGGGTGAGGGGCACTAACAAACCTTAGCAAAGTTTGCCAGCGAAGGGGTGGGGGCAGTGAAGCTCACGTAGGGCGCCACATGGGCTTCTACCAGCACTGCCTGCCACTGTCCGCAAATCCTGAAAAGGACAAACCCTCCCTGATTAACTGAGAGTCCCTGTATGGTCCTTTTGTTGTGTGATCCTGTTAGCTATTCCCAACGAAGAGACTGTGGTGGGCGGAAAAATAGCTGAAATTCAGCAGGGGGTTGTTCTGAACAACGGTCTCAAAAACCAAGAATTCTTATTACCTGGTTGCAGTGTATAATTTTAATCTAAAAGGAAGTATTTTCGAGATTTATACCTAGCAGTTCTGCACATTACTGCTATTGTTGCAGAGATGCTAGATCAAGGAACGGGACAAGTTAGTAATAACTGATTAGGTAGTAAAGAATGTATTTGAATACTGCACTCAATGGCCCAAAAATGGACATTGATGGCCAGTGTCTTAATATGGATTATTACATATATTACCACTCATTATGCATTACAAAGCCTTTCTTTTTTAAATTGTACCAAATGCAGCATCTGCATGCATCCACAATGCCCACGATAATTCAGAGCATTAAGTTGAAAGCAATGGCGCATGGGAGCTTCTTTGTGGCACGTGGTAGCATCCGGTAAACTCCCAGGGACACGATGCCCTGCAGCATGTTCTGAGAGACCAACCCCACCCATCTCTCCTCCTTTTTTTGTAGCTCCCGCTTATCAACATGGATCGTAAAGCAGTTCCCTGAGCGGGCGTGTCGCATGTCACTCGCATGTAGTCGTGTTCAGGTTTTACGGGAAGTGTCAGTTAGCGCTGCCCTGTATCTAAACATTAATTGCGGGCTGATGCAGACATGACTGATGCCTCGTCACCTTTCCGGGTCAGCGGTCCTCCCAAGGTCACCCAGTAGAGGGCGCCGTGCATCACTCTCACCCAGACAGGTCTTTTGCATCATCACAGTCGGCGCTGTATATAACCATAAAACAGAACAGAGCCATGCGGTTCGGCACCGTTAGTCCCTGATAACGGAAGAGATAAAAAGAATAAAAAGTGTTGTAAAGAGAGGAGACTGTAACACCCGAGGGCAACCGGCATATTCATATGTCTGGGTGGAAAAGTAAATTACGGGACTCATAAGCAACCCCGACTGTGACTCACTGGAACAGACACCGTAAGCAGCGTTACTCGTGTCAGCACAGGCACCACTGAAGGGCTGCCGGGGTCTGCGGGGAGAGGACCACTAATGTTTTTAATGCAAGCCACCACCGTGCTCATGCAACACTGTTTAGTAAACATCCATTATGCCGCTTGCATTAATTAAATATGAGAGGCCTTGGTCTGAAGTGAGGTAACCTCCCCCACATGTTGAATCGTGAGTGTTTCTGTGCGAGCCTGAAAAATCATCTGGGGAGGGG
>JAODJX010000035.1:12117815-12127986 GCA_026776945.1 Isichthys henryi | reverse complement strand
GTTGCAATGATAACTATTATATCTGGCTAGGCGCTCCACCCCCCGGCAAATTTAACAGCCAGCCCCCCCCCCCCCTCCACCAGTAAATAGCTGAGTTGGCCTATTTGGGAAGCCTCCTAGCCTTTTCAGCTTAGGGGTCCCAGAGAAGTTGACCCCTGGTGAGGACAGGTAAAGAGCCCTTTCTTCGATGATGTCAAACTAGGTTCCTGCCCGAGGCTGGATTTTTCGGACTCTTCTGTAGCCTCAGGTAGTAGCTAACCAGGGCTGCAGCACCAACTCCTTTAATAATAGTACTGAATTAAGTCCTGTGCCTTGCTAATCCAGTTTGCTGTCAACATCGGAAGCACCAACAGAATCTTGAGCTTGGTAAGATGCCACTCAGAATAAAGTCAGCTGCTGAAACACATAATTCCATTTCATTCAGTTAGATTCATTATAAATAGGTGCCCTATAGCTGAAATCTAGTTGTTCTGTTAATTCCAAGAATCACAAGAAGAACTGTATCCTTTTAGTGAGGAATTCAATTACACACACGGTACACAGGCAAGGGCCATAAGTTATAATGCTTTCCATTTGTCTAAAAACAAGCAAAGCCCTCAAAGTTAAGACTTGACAATTTTTTTTTGTCTGTACCCATCCGCACTTAAAAACCATTTGCCACGATGGCCTTGATGCCCTAATGATGAGCAGATTTATGTGTTTTCAATACAGACTGGAAATTAACAGAATGCCTCTGTTGTTTTTAATCCTCTGTATGATCTTCTTATTTTACATCATGTGGATGGAGAACAGGTCGGCTCTCTAAGACGATTACTGCGCTGTCATTGACAATAGCGTTGCTGTGTAGCAGTGAGATATCTGAATACACTGAAAATGATTTTCCCAATTAATACCAACCAGGTGCACACAGGACAATATAAGACTTACACTTGTGTATTGAAAGACATTCCCCAAAAGCATCAAAGGGCGGCACTTATCAGTGTGTCTAAACCAGATTTCAGTGAGCAGGTAGAGGCCACTTTAGGTTTGTTATGTCATACGATTGACTTGAACTACTTTGTTTCCTGAAGAATTAGCATTTAATAATGGAAAGTTCAGACTAATCTCACAGGGATGTTTTGCCTTGGAATGACAGGGATTATATCACAACACATAATGGGTGTAAAGCTAAAGTAATTAGCATTATGACAATAGGCAGGCCTGTTCTTATCCCAAAGCCGTGATCTTAGACATAAAGTCTAAGACCACAAAGTCACCACCGTCTCTGAATGTTTGAGACACCTTCTGAGATAGAGAGCTTCAATCATTAGCCACAAAATTGAATTTGATGTGTAAGCTTTAATATTGAGTCCAAAGTGAAGTCAATTTCTGGTGGCCAAATATGCAACACATCTCCAGAACTTTCAATCTTCTGCCTACTGTAGGTCTTCCCAAAAGTATGTTCATTGTAATGAGGATTTAGGTCATTCAAGATCCTGGTCATTTTTACCTTCACCTGTTCCATAGCACTGGGTTCCTCATATGAGGCGACTTCAGTCTGGCTGTTTGGGCTTTATGGGAAAGTTCAGGCATGATTTCTTCAAGAATGCACTTCACTGATTGGTTATTCGCAGGACTGTGTTCAGTCAGTTTTTCAGTTGTCCTCCCTGATTTTGTAAATCACACCATTTCTTCTTATTGTCCATTTCCTAAGTAATAAATGGTGTTTTCTCCTGACCAAACTCCTAGTCCAGTCAATTTAAGATCAGAAATACCTATGATGGGGTGGCATGGTGGTACAATGGTTAGCGCTGCCTCACACCTCTGGGACCAGTGGTTTGCATCTCCGACAGGTTTCCATAAGTCTGCATCTTCTCTTTGTGTTATCATGATGTTTCTTCCAGGTACTCCGGTCCGTCCCCCCGTCCCCCCCCTCCCCAATCCAAAAACATGCTGAGGTTTACTGGAGTTATCAAACTGGCTGTAGGCGTGTGAGTGTGCCCTGCAATGGGTTGGTGTCCCATCCTGGAATGTTCCCTGCTGTGTCCCCATAGGCTCCAGACCCCCTGTGACCTGGAATAGGACAAGCAGTTACAGAAAATCAATGGGTGGGTAATACCTGAGATGCCAACTTATATATAAGTAATGCATTTCCATTTTTAGTACATCCAGCTTTCCTTGGTTCAGCTAATCCTTTCTTTTCAGATTTTTTTTCCGGTCATAGCAACATCCCTATCGTGCCGCTCCTCCTGTGTGCCACGCCCCCCTGTTAGCCTCGTGTGGAATCCTCTTGATTACCAGCCTTGTCCTAGTCTTGTCCAAACGAGTCTGTGTATTTAAGTGCTTCCCAGTTAATCTTTCCCCAGTCTCGTCATAAAAGTCTTATAGTAGCTGATGTTTCTCTGTGCCCCCGATTGTGTTCTCCCTCTAATAAACCCCGAGTTTACCCCTTATACTTGGACTCCCATGCTTCCCTTCCCATCATCCTGACAAGATGGACAGAAAGGCTTTGATCCAACCATATAATAAATGTCAGCTTTACTCAGAGGAATCCTTAGCTAACCCTTAATAGCAGCCTGAGTCGCCCCCAATCTAAGTCCATCTTCCAACACTACTGTATCTAAAAGGTGTTCATTGTGTAGTACAGAAATGGTTTGGAATTCAGTGATTGCCAGGATGACCTCTGTGATCATCCACTACCAACAGTCCTGTACCACTACAGACCAGTATAGGTGCTAGGATTTATCTGGGACCTCTGCTAAGACCTGTTGGTTACACTTTACTTGAGGGGATACGAATAACTTAGTTACTCAGTGACGACTCAACAACAAATCATTAATTAATATGGTTCCTGCATGAAATACATGAGCCGTCATGGTTGATTAATGACAAACACAGGATCAGTACATAACTAACGCTTATTCACTGGTTAATTGATATATTATATAAGCTTGTACAACTACATTATTCATGTCCCCTCAAATAAAATGTTACCTGTTTGTCTCAAGTCAGCCTAGCAGGAGCTCCAGGAATCTCCAGGAATCATAGCTCTTAACTTCTCCAGCGCAACAACAGAGAGGTGGATGTTTATATTGATCAGTTTAATGAAAGCGCTCAGTCATTTGAACATACCTGATTACTTATTTCAGGGTGACGTAGAAGGTCAATGGGCAGGACTGTATCTTCATAATTCAAGGGCTGTGGATTTGATTCCTGCCGCTATGTGAGATTTCCATGTTCCCTCTCTGCCCAAATCCAGAAATGTGCAGTTGGTGTTTCTAATTTAAATGGACTGGCATCTCAGCCAGCATGCTCCCAGTGCATCCTGGGATATGCTCCAAGCTCATTGTGCTCCTGTCCTGGTTAAGTGGTCTGGATAGATAATAGTTATTTACTTTACTGTTATTAAAATATGCATAGCTGAGTAATACACAGATATGGGAAATAATTCAAAAATTGACAAATTAATGAATGAAAAAAAAAATAAACATACCTAAAGTTGACAAACATATGGCCTATTTTTATTTGTACATAATATAATCCATTACACACACACACATATAAAGCTTTATTTTGTAAAAATATATGTGGAAAGTGTTATTAAGGAGCTCTAAATAAAAACAGCATTCTTAATTATTCATTCATGCGAATCGAATAGTACAGCTATTTTTAAAAGTCATTAAACAAAAACCATGTACTGAAGAATAGTGAGGGGTTGGTTCATTAGTGGTACCACGATGAAGTTGCCACTTTCTTTCTGCGTAGCCTAACATTGTTGGAAACAAACGTGCATTTGTTCGGCCTGATCGTGGAGGAAGCTTGGTCGGGGGTGGGGGCGGCAGTGGACCGGACTGGAGCGGTAGATATGCAAAGACAAAGCCGTCTATTGGCTGCAGCTGTCTGGTACCCAGAGAGGAGGATGGATGGAGCTGAGACCAGGGGGATGTAACAAGGAGTGGAGGAGCTTCTAGGCTGGTCTGATACGGCACTGCGAGGATGTGATCTCATTAGTACGGGCTTTATGTAAACCCCCACCCCCAGCAGCTTGACATTAAAAAAAAAAGTTGGCAGAGTGGAACATGATTCACCGACAAGCTATATTATCCCAGGTAGGTTGCGTTTCTTTGTGGACGGTGAACGTGGGAGGTGCTTCCGTGCGGCGGAGGGGCACTTCTTCGGTCGGTGATGGAGCGGTGCAAGGGGACGCCGTGTTGCGGCAGACGCAATGGGGTCCTGTGCATGGCTTAGCGCTCCGCGATGCGGAAAACGACACGTCCGTGGCCGCGTTTGAGGCATGCATGTGGCGCCGCAGCACCGCGCACGGCCGACGGAGGCTGCCCATGGAGGTTCTTTGTGTCAGGGGCTTCCCTCGGCTCTAGCTAATCCTGGTCGGCCCTTTCTGTCTCAGCGAGAGCACCTATTACTGGCGACGCCAAAAAGCCCAGATCGAAAGGGGCTGAGTGGATCGATTATTATGAAACCGAGGTGATTTCCAGTTTGAGAGCAAATGACGAAGGAATGCGTCCGATGAGTGATCATGCTTGCATGTCGCATCGGTAGTGAATAGTAGGAATAATAATTCACATGGTGCATTGTTTTCAAAATAGAAAGCAGCATGCACTCATCTCGATATCACCATTATCACCAACGATCAGTCAGGCCGTATTTGCGTGTATATTTGCGTATGTGTCTGTGCGTTTGTTTTCGTGTGTGTGTCTGTTGTTACATCTGTACTTTTTCTGATCTGCGGCACTCCCCAGGGACTATAGACTAGCCACAACTTTAGATCGTTCAAAGTTTCCTAGCATGAAACATACTAACCGCGAATGTTTTGTATATAAGTTGTGCAGTTGTTTTTTTGCGAGATGCAAACATCCTTTACTTTATGCAAGGCGATATAAAAACTTTGATGTATAGGCATAGATCATATTATATGCTACTTTGAGATATTGTGTGGAGTTATTGAATCGTATTTTTTGTACGTTGCTTAGTAATGCTATCAATATCCCGGAAATGGTCTTCTTAAATGTTTAACTGGCTTATTTCCTAAAGCATTTACATAAGGTAATATCCTATTTTGGGCTTGTAAACTCATCAGTCGTTGATTTAAAAACAGTGAGTCATTGTGCTGAAAATGTCGTAGTGTGACGCAGAGGAAATTTTGTCAGGCGAGGCTTAAACTGTACACTAAATTGTTAGCAGTTTAAACTACTCAGTCTGTAAGTTGCGGACAGTCAGGACACCCAGAAGCAGGGGGTGGTATTGACCATTGGCTCTTCTGTCACCGTCTGTCATTGCAGCATTTAATTGCATCGATGCATAATTTAAATTACCCTGGATGTAAATGACTGAAAAAAGGCACATTGAACCTCGATATGTATGGGGGATCTGTGTAAGGCAGAGACGTGAATTATGGTTGTAATTATTAAGGCCAAGGTGCCGACGGTATAGTAACGCTGACTACATACCTCGCGTGACACAGTGTTAAATTTTGAACATAATTTACAAAATCTGTCCTGGGTAATACAGCACTGAGCAAATGGACAGAGATAAGAAAGAAAAGAACTCTGCGAGTTGCATTTTGTATAAAGTTAAACCCCATAAAGTTCCCAAATTTCCAAAGCTTGTATTTTATGCTGTGACCTCAATAATGATGGGTTAGTTAAAGAGGTTCTTCCAGTCAAGACATGGTATAGTAATTACTCTGACAGAATTACTTCTATGTAAGCACTCAGTGTATGCAGTGTAACCCAGACTTGTAACTTGTGGACAGAAGTAACGTTAAAATTAAATATATATATCTGTGATGTATTATTCTACTGACCTGTTATTCAGTAAATCCTGCTAATCATTATGAGTTTTCAAAGCACAGAGTAATGATGTGTTCTATTTATCACTCCTCAAGTTAGACTTACAAAATGAGGCTGAATGTCATTTAGTTCAGTGTACCCCAGTCAAATACTGTACTTGCATTATAAATCAGAACAGCGACAGTCCTGTAAATTTTATAGTGTAGAAAAAACATCTGAATTTTCCTGACAAGAAATGTATTCGTCTGTCCTGAAACTCATTTCTGTCTAATAATACTCCTGTGTCATGGTGTTAACCTTTATTTTTGGCTGCTTTTCCTGTTCTTGCACAAGTCAAGCAGGTCTTTAATGTCATTTTTAACCAGGCACAGTTAGTACAGTACACAAGACTTACACACAACCTATCAACGTAGAGCGCACAGTGTGCAATCTGTGCAAACGCTGCAGGACAGTGCAAGAAAAAGCAGGACTGCTGACATCGACAAGTACGAACAGGGCAGTAAACCCAATGCTGTCACCTGTACATGTGTGGATTGTGTGTGTGGAGTTTGCGTGGTCTTCCCGTGATACACGACATTTCTCCCACAGTCCAAAGACATGCAGTTGGGCTAAATGGCATCTCAGCACTGCTGCTGCTGTGTGATTTTCAGTTTGCACGTGTTTTTTCCCTGTGATGGACTGTGCTGCAAAATATAGCAGCTCCCCCTCCCAACCCTGACCAGGATAAGTGGTTGAAAGATATACAGGTCAACATTATCATTCAATTTGTTCCAGATAGTCAGTTTGACTTGAATAGTCTGGGGCTATCAGTGTGATCAGCTAAAACACAGCAACATTAAGATCTTTCTGTGAAATAGTTAAGATAATATCGGCCAGCAGCATTTTGCTGTAGAAAATTAGATTTTTGCTTTCCCACTCTAATGAAAATACATTAGGCTTTAATATATTTCACAATTCTTGCCCAAGCTCAGTGTAAAATGCCGAATGTGCTGTTTTCTTCTGATATTGCAGATTAAGAATTCTCTGTAACTAATGCAGGTGTCAACTAAAATTAAATTAGGATGGCGTCTCATTCAGTTTGGCCTTATTAACCTTATGTGATATTTATAATGAAAGTAATTTTCCCTCTGTAATAGGTATATCATTACCTGACCCAGAGTAATTAGGTGTTTGCACTGTCATATTTCTCTGCCACGCCATGACACTTTGGAGATGATTCTGAATGGCTACATTGTCATGCATATTAAGTGCATGAATTTCAGTCCACGTTGTTTCTGTGACATTGGATTTAGCCTCGGGGACCTTGAGGATGGAAATTCTCGTTCAGTGGTGGTCCAGGGCTTACTTGTGTATTACTCGTAGGGCTTTGTTAATGATACATCTGACTTTGATGCTCAGATAGTCCCAGAGGCAGCTCACACAGGTGTGACACGTGGACATTTTCCCACATTAACACATAAGAAATTTCAGTAAAAACCCATCCCTGTCGACCTCAGATCGGGTACCC
Organism: Isichthys henryi; assembly: GCA_026776945.1. Taxonomy (NCBI): domain Eukaryota; kingdom Metazoa; phylum Chordata; class Actinopteri; order Osteoglossiformes; family Mormyridae; genus Isichthys; species Isichthys henryi. The sequence continues at coordinate 12,120,690 of JAODJX010000035.1, read as the reverse complement.
CAAAACATACCATTATGCTATAATGTGTGCGTGTAAGGCTGGACATATATTCAGAACTTGCATCAAAACATCACAAAATATTTATTGTTTTGATTTTGGATATCTTTAAGATAAAGTCCTTGAAAGAAAAAAAGTTTTGGTGCACAGAATCAATATTGTTACTGATAAATGCCTGTTGCGCTTTAATAATATTTTAATGATAATGCCTTCTGACTTGGGGGGCATAGGAAGAGGGGATATGTGTAAGTTCCTCAGCATCCAGGGTGTCACACTGACATTGTATGGGGGGGGCACACCGATGATTCTGGACTGAAGGATCCAACTGACAAGTTACTTGAACCACCAACTTGAACAAGCCCTGGAAGTCACTTTTTTGCTTTGCTGCCAGGAGGCCTGTTTGACCATCAGGTTTAGCCTGTGAGGGGGAGTCAGGGACGGCTGGGTTCTATAATAGGAGAGCGATCTGTCACATATAAGCAGGTATGAATGGATGATGGGATCATTCAGGTTTCTGTATGTCTTTGAATGCTGTCAACATTCAATACTATTAGTTTGATCTTAATGGTCAAATTAACAGGTAGTAATAATACACCCTATGTAGAATTAAAAATACAGTACTATGGCCATGTTAAGCTTTGCTAATAAAACGTACTAACAATTGACGTATGATGTTAGTAATTTGTTTAAGCAGCACGGTTATGGATTTGGAATATAAATCTGTATAAAACAGCTTTCAGAAAATTAGGTTTCAAAAAAGACTAGAAATTGTAGTACCTTGAATGCATAAATTAAAAATAACCAATTATTTATGCTGTTTAATGAAAACTCTATAAGGAATAGGCCAACAAATTATACTGATTGAAGAAGTAATTTTCTTATTTTTGATGCTCTGCTTTAGGTAATTTGTTTAGATGAAGCATTTGTTACATCATTATATGGGGTTTTAGTTTGTTTGCTTTCGTTTGAACATTTAGCCTGTAACCTCACTGATATCAAAGCCAAGTTTCTGTATGTTTCTGAAAATTGCTTAAGGCTTGAGTTCTTCACACAAGGAGGAGAAAACGTTTGGGAGTTAACAGGGAGAACATCCTCTCGTATACTGCAGTGACAACAGAGATAGAATAAGACAAACTTCGGAAACTTGTAGCGTACAATGAGTTTAGCTAGTAAGTGTGTTGCTGTCGCTATATTTTGATATGTATTACGTGGCAGAGAGAGTGCTCGCTTTGGATGGATAGACCCAGTACACATGATTTGCAGAACAATGGCCCTGGTTATGAGTGGGTGGCCTAATTAGTCAACAGTGGACAGTAATGGTGTTAGCAATGACAGGCTTTGGGAAAAAGGTGGGACAGAGAATGAGACAAAGGAGAGTGAGCGTCATAGATGGACTAAGGGAACCATTATTGCGTCTGGCTGAACGGCTCAGAGATCATTCTGGCAGATGGACTGAGCAATGGGATGGCATAGAGGTCAGAGGTCAAAAAGTCAAACAAAAGCTGTCAAAAAGAACAGAGCAGATGTCCTGTGGCGATGTGGTGTTGTCACACAGTGAAAGAGAGAGGGAGGTTCTCCCTTTGTGGGACCCTTTTTGTAAAAACATGTGTCTTTCTCAGCTATGTTCCTTTTCCTCATTATGGGTAGTTCATGGAAATCTAGGATGGAAGACCATATTTTTTTTCCGGTAGATTAATCAAAACTATTTTGCAGTTGGAGGCAGTGTTATATACTTAAAAGATCCTGAAAAGAGTCAATAGAACTTTTCATTGTTTTGTTTAGTTTCTTTTGTTGTTTGTTTGTCTGCTTGTATTTTTGTATGAGCTGAATTCCAGAGAGCACATTGGATGTGTAATACTTGTACATGAATAATGATGTAATAATCTGTGGATATTTATAGGGAAGCATGCAGGAATATAGAAATAGACACTCTAAGGGTGTCTTGCTGAAACGGAGAGCATCTTCCAACAATAGTAGACTTTTTTGATCCTTGTAGATTTGTGTAGCACAGCAATGTGGAAAAAAAATTATATAATACCTCTGCCCACAGAAACACCTCTCTTGAAATTGAGCCAGTTTGTTTCCAGGTAGTTTAAGAAAAACACATTACGTTTATTGCCAGAATCGCAGGACAGCGTGTTATTATAGTAAGTGAGTATCGTACCTTCAGTGAAATACAACAAGACTGTCATATCAATTTTTGGAACATTAAGAAACAAACACTTGAAAGGAAATTACAGCAGCATTAAACAGAAATAGTATCTGTAGTGAGCAGTGTGGCGATTACAGCATTGTGGTCTTAATGTCTCTGTGTACGTTTGACTGCATGCACCTTCAGAAACAAAAGGGCAACCACCCAGGGTCTACACGTGGAAACAGCTGCCCCAAATATCCAGAAGGTGTACATGCTGAAAAGGAAGGAAACTCGTACATTTTCCTACAAAGCGCTTCTTACCATGAATCTTTGTGATTTTCAATATATATATATTCGTGTGTGTGTGTGGATTATGTTAATATTATATTGTGGAGACCAAATGGCTCCTACAGTGTGATAAAAACCTGTTTTTTGACATTGTGGTGATCATTTTGTAGGTCCCTACAAAGACCTGTGAATGATCTTTTTTTGTTTGGTTATTTATGGTTAAGGTTAGGGCCGGGTAGGGGTTAAGGTCGTCATGATTTTGAATGCAGAGTCCCCAGAAAGATATAATCAGAAACCTCTGTGTGTGTGTATGCGTTTTTTTAATATATATATATATATGTATATATAGCCATGCTTTTTCCATACCACGGGGGGTCCAGAGCCTATCCCGGAAGCAATGGGCACGAGACAGGGAACAACCCAGGATGGGGGGCCAGCCCATCGCAGGGCACACTC
>JAODJX010000035.1:12104465-12117715 GCA_026776945.1 Isichthys henryi | reverse complement strand
AAGAAAACAGAGCCGTTCAAAACTCGGAGTACAGCTCCATTGGACCACCGACAGACGATGATGCCTTCTCCACGTACTTTGAGGAGAAGATCCCTGTTCCTGAAGATGGTGGTCAGGTACTGTGAAAAACCCTTTATTGTCTAGCATGTGCAGCTTTTCAGATAAAGATCCAATTTACTATAATCATTTTCTTGTTATCAATGAGTACAGCTGATGATGAATGCTTTCCTCAATGCCAATGCGATGGATCCTTCAAAACCCTTAGATGGGCTTCAGTTTTCGGAAGCTGTGGGCTTTCACTGGACCAGGCTTCCTGATGAGCATTGCGTACCTGGACCCAGGAAACATCGAATCTGACTTGCAGTCTGGTGCCAAAGCTGGATTTAAGGTACCCTCTCTTTCCTCCATTTTTGTACTGCCTGCATTTATTAACGTACCAATTACACCTTTGTCTGGCCATTGGTTACTCCCAGCTACTTTGGATCCTGCTGGGCGCCACCATCATCGGCCTCCTGCTACAGCGACTCGCGGCTCGGCTGGGCGTAGTCACCGGCATGCACCTGGCAGAGGTCTGCAACCGGCAGTATCCCACCGTAAGTCCACTGAGCCGCGGGAACCTCGGCTTGCTGTAATTGTTGTTGCTTCTGTAGTATCTTTTTACGTCATGCTGCACTGATGACTTGGTCTGCTTGTTACTTATGTTGTCTTATGCCTTTCCGGTTGAATATATGCGTCTTTCTCATTCATGCATGCAAGTGAAACTATGGAGGACAGTTGCCTGCAAATCTCTTTGCTCTTAGTTTTTATGACTTTATATACGGTATATTTATTGTATTTACTGTATTTTTCCATGTGTGTCTATCCTTACATCTGCACCGAAAGAATTCCTCGTGCGTGTTTGTCCTTGGTGATTAAACCTTGATTCCAATTCAGCAGTTGTTTTTCTGTCACCCTCAGGTTCCTCGTATAATCCTGTGGCTCATGGTTGAGCTGGCTATCATCGGTTCGGACATGCAGGAGGTCATCGGCTGTGCCATTGCATTCAACCTCCTCTCCGCGGGCAGGTCGGTAGGCACTGTCGGGGCAGCACTGAGCAGCAGGTGAGGCCGTTAGGGTATGAGATCGTTACGCTGAGCCATGCTTTTCCATCCTCACAGGATCCCGCTGTGGGCCGGCGTCCTCATCACCATCTTCGACACGTTCGTTTTCCTCTTTCTGGACAAGTACGGTAGGTGGCCTTCCCATCTAGAGACCTGACCACCACAGACTTTCCCCCCGATTCCTCTGTACCTTCTCAGCATCTTAAAAGACTCTCACTCATTTGTTTCCCTGGACATCAGGTCTGAGGAAACTCGAGGCCTTTTTCGGATTTCTCATCACGATTATGGCCATTACGTTTGGATACGAGGTAACTGAGTTTTCGATTGACGACCTGATTGGCCAGCTGACCTGATTAATATTTTTTTTAACGTTCGTCCATATGCTCAATTCGTCTCCGCAGTACATAGTTGTAGGACCGAACCAAGGAGAACTGCTGAAGGGGATGTTTGTGCCCTACTGCAAGGATTGTGGTCCCGTCCAGCTAGAGCAAGCTGTGGGCATCGTGGGAGCCGTCATAATGCCACACAACATCTATCTGCATTCTGCCCTCGTTAAGGTACCAGGCCTCAGGCCCCCAGGAATGTTCATGTGCTGCTTATGGACAAACAGTGGTAGGGTCACAGACAGTAGCTTCAAGGCCGAAGCACAGTTGATTGCATGGAACAGCATGAAATAGTTGCAGGTTAAGGTGGAGTAACTTGGCGACTCCTCAGCGAGGCTGTGAATCTCTCTGGAAGCTCATTGTCACGGGGCAGGTCCTCTCAGTTTTTCTTCCCTCTCTTTTTTCCCTCCAGTCTCGCCAGGTTGACAGAGCCAACAAGAAGGAAGTGAAAGAAGCTAACAAATACTTCTTCATAGAGTCAGCAGTAGCGCTCTTCGTGTCCTTTCTCATCAACGTTTTTGTGGTGGCGGTTTTTGCCGAGGCCTTCTATGATCGTACCAACCTGTACGTGGTGAGTCCCGGCCCAGGGCATCACTCGAGTTGCCGATTTGCCCCATTTCCTGCAAGTAACAGGCCAATTATCCCTGCATCCCCCACCTTTCAGCATGAGAAATGTAACCAGACAGGAAGCCCACATGCTGCCCTTTTCCCCCAAAATAACGGCACACTAGAAGTGGACATCTACAAAGGGGTAAGCAGATGGTTCTATAAACGGTTCTCCTCATTGTGTAGGGCTGTCCCGATCACATCGTGATGTAGTCGCAGTTATAGGCCACTTGCGCAATCATCACGAGGACTTACGATGACGGGCGAAACATTTTAACAGACGCCAGCTTTTCAGTGTTATCCGGACATTTACTTACTCCGATTTAGCAGTATGGCTAAATTATTAATGAGATGCATATTGTGACACCCAATTTATACAGACTGCTGATTTTTGGGCATCACAAAATGCATCATCATTAATCCATCAATTTTCCAAACCGCTTATCCTTACTGGGTCGCGGGGGGTCCAGAGTCTATCCCGGAAGCAATGGGCACGAGACAGGGAACAACCCAGGATGGGGGGCCAGCCCATCGCAGGGCACACTCACACACCATTCACTCACACATGCACACCTACGGGCAATTTAGCAACTCCAATTAGCCTCAGCATGTTTTTGAACTGTGGGATGAAACCGGAGTACCCGGAGGAAACCCCACGACGACACGGGGAGAACATGCAAACTCAACACACGTATAACCCAGACGGAGACTCGAAACTGGGTCCCAGAGGTGTGAGACAACAGTGCTAACCACTGCACCACCATGTCGCCCCCATGTGTATGTGTGTGTGTCTATATATATATATTTCTTTTTTTTTCTATTTTTACATAATATTTTTTCACATGAATCTTTCATAGGTACGTATCTGTGTTGGAGGTGATGTTACACAAGAATAGTGTTTCATTTTAGTTGTTTATTGAGGCTAGCTTGAAATGTTAACAGATGCAATAATTTTTTTATACAGGGTTATTTGTGACCATACCAGTAAGGCTGCTTTAGCGAGCCGGAATTCATTTCTGTCATATTACCGCTCCTCTAAAAGGCTCTCCCGATGTTTTTAGGTCCGGCCCATACTCTCCTCTCTGTTGCATGCTTCGAATAATGCGTGAATTTGACTCGTAACGTCAGTTAAATGAGTCAGCGAGGCTTTCCTAATGGAATGCAACATGATATATTATTAGTGCGTAGCCAGATGGGGAACATCTCTGTGTCCCTGAGGGTTAGAGTGGGACTGAAATGGATGGAAACATTGTGAAACATCAGGATGCTAAAAGACCTTCTCCTCTCGGCTGTGTCATCACTTTAAAAAGCAGTTCCTCTGTCCAGACATGGTAAAAATGTAAAGGCATCCAGTTGTCTACAGATGGCCTTGGTTCCACTAAAACCTAATCAGCAGTTTAAATTACGTTCCGCTACATTACTGTGTTTTATGGGACTTCCTGTTCACAGCCTGAACGCTTCTCCTCTGCCCTTATAAGAAATACATCAATTTTATTGGCTGATGGCGGAGAGGGATTCTATATTGTGCCCAATCACATTCCTGTTTTTTACACTTATACAGGCACCACAAATCAGCTGTGCGATTTTTCTCTCTTTATTTAAATGTATTGTAAACATTAATTTGTTAGTCTAGCGGACCCTTTTGTCCAAAGCTACAGACAAGTTAGTTAGGTCCTGCTCAATCAGAGAACTAAGAGGAAGATTTCAGGCTATTTTTAGGATTTTAGGACATATGTTAATAACTTCTGATGTTGTTTTCAAGTAGTCTTAATGTAAGCAATCTTTTGTGAAGTAATGTCACATTTTAGTGATAAAAGACAGAAAGGCATTATTAAACTGAAAGTACTGGAGGCAAGCTGCAGCTAGATGATTGTCTGTTTTCTCTTGTGAATTTTCTTTTTTTTTAAGAATTCACTTTGTGTTTACTCTAGTGGGACAGAGCAAACACATCTCCTCCCAGCCGTACGTGAAGCTCTCTGTCTTCTTACCTCATTGAAGGTCTTGTTTCTTTGTGACTAATTACTCAATAAATGAGGAGGACGCGTAGGTGCTGGCCAGAAGATAGGGAGTCGGTTTGTTGACAGTGGCTGTTTGAACGCTTCCTGAATTGGAATCTTCTGCCAAATTTCTGCGATGTTCTGGGTAAATATGCACTTAGTTGGTGCAATAAAAGGAGCCCGGTCTTTGTCGGTGATTCACCTCTGAAGTGAGATATAAAGTAAGGATATATAAAATAACAAATCAGAGGGAATTAATGAGATATTCAGGGAGTCAGGCTGACATTGTCTGAGCTTCCGTTATACCAATGGGGTGTATAACGGGAGAATGAGCTTCTGATGGCTTTCACTGGTGTTAACAGACATCTTCTTATATTTAAATCAGATTTTCTACAAAAAAGTCAGAGTTTTAGGATTTGGCTTATGGTTTATTTCCCCTGCAGTGTGCATGTTTGGAAGTGTTCGATTTCAGCAGGACTGATGTTTTTGCCTGTGGTTGTAGGTAGATCCCTTTGCGTTGGTTTGTATGTATGCATGTTCATGGTGCTTGATAGCGTGTAGAGCTGGCCCGGAGGGTGGGGGTTGGGGGGGGGTAGATTTCCACCCGCCACATATCCGCGTCACACTCTTTGGAGCCTTGATTCCCACCGTGCTCATGCAAGCTCTAACGTAATTAGAATCCTGCCCCTTTAATTGCACCCTTCAAACATGGCCGCCGTCTCGATAGCACATGCAGAATCTCTTTGTGCGATGGTATGTCATCCTTTTTGGATGTCCCATTTTTTTGTCTTTATTTTCCATAATTAATTTTTTTTTAATTCTACCCAATTCTAACCACATGCCTCAGTGGTTACTGTAAATAAGCTTTAGGCATTTTATATGAAAGCACAATATGCGTATAATTAAATATTCATTTTACAATATAATAGAGAATTGCTCAAATATATTCAGCACTGCAGAAAATATATAGTACACACATATACATATATTTTGCCATGCAGATAGCAGGAAGTACAATCTTAAGAAAAAAGATAAGAAATTTGTCAGGACAGTCACATAATAACTTGCATTGAGCACCTGCAAGCTTCTAGGAAGGAAATGGTAACAGGGATTTCCTGTAGTTATACGGACATTCGGGTTAAGAAGTTCAAACAGGAAAACTGTTTCTTTTTTGTATTAGATTAATTTGGGAACATGTCTTTGTAATGTGATTATACCCATAAAAGAGGCATTTGGGGGAAATACTGAGAGGAAATGCATGTCCTAGTGTGAGATTCCCCTAATGATTCAGTTTTCGATGTTAAAATGAGTAATGCTTTGCTATCTGAAACAGATTTTATGCATCATCATCTCTGCTATGTTTAGACTTTCCAAGATATATTCCAACAAATATCAGTCCATCCATCAATTCATCTTCCCACGGCTTGTTCATAGTGATGCTGGAGCCTATTTAGGCCAGTAGGGGGCGCTAGGCAGAGGACACCCAAAGTGGGATGCCAATTCAGTTACCTTCCACAGATATTATACTGGCTACTGTGTAAAACTTGATATATGCAATATAATTAGCTACCCTTCTGTTCTTCCTATTCAGTGCGTACCTTTTCCCTCTATTTTTAGCAGAAATGTCTGACAAGTTCCTAATGCAGCCTTAATTGTTCAGTGCCTGTAAATCTGAGTGAAACCAAATCTATGCATTACTGTGTAATTCAGTCCACTCCGTGTGACTCACTTCCATTTTGTTTTTTGCTGGTGTTCCATATCTTTTAAAGCAAAAGACTAACAAAAATAGTTTATTTATTCAATTGTTTATACTTGCTTGTGGGAATTTTTCTTACACAAAAATGTTCTGAGGGTAGAATGAAAAATAATTGGTTCAGAAAGATAACCAATCATACTGTAGAGGAGGTGGGTCCAAGACATCTGATTAGTTGGTCCCGCCTCCTCTAGTTGTTTAGACCCACCTCCTCTACAATCTGATTGGTTATCTCTCTGAATCAATCATTTTTCATTCCACCCTTAGAACATTTTTATGTAATTAAGACTCCCATGAGCTTTATATTTATTCCTAAGTATTTTTATGTAAAGTCGGTCTGTTAAAGCATGGCAGGTGCCAGTTGTAAAACAGGCACAAGTGAAAGAATTTAATTACTACCTAGTTGTAATGTTGCCACAACATATTAAAGTTTACTTAGAAGTTTTGGGGTTTTGAAATTTAAGGGCGGGCCAAAATTGACAGACCTGTGACTTTAACAGCAAACAATCTGCCGTCCTGATAACATCGATTACAGTAAACTCACTATGTGTGGGCTCTAATGAACCTGGTAAGATGCTCCCCTGACAGCTCTGTGTGAGCATGTCGAGCCAGAAGATAATTACGGTCCGGCTGCTGGTGGAGGGACGACATTGCAGTGTAGGCAATCTGCAGGATCTGGACGTGGCGTCTGTGTTCTGAGAGAGACCAGGGCTGTGTTGACAAGAATCATTAATCTGTGTACAGGCTCACTCCCTGGCTGAGATTAGTAGTATTGGCATCTTGGGCAGATTGATGTTACTGATATTTTCTGTTATTTTAGATTATTATAAACCTCCCCAGAGTGAAATATTTTACAATATGACCTCTTGACTTTATCAGGAGTACCAGGTTGTGCCAAAGCTTATATGAATATCCATAAATAAGAACTAAAAAAGTTTTTTCTTAGCGGTTAACAAGCTGGTTAACAACAAGAAACTTCAATACAATAAGCCGCAAGGTGTAGTTCTCACATAGTGCTACAGTCACTGAAAGGCCAGCACTACAGTTCAGCTGATATCTGCTGTACAGCACTGAGTCTCTGCAGAATAAGATGATGGATAGGGGGTAAAACAAGACCCCAAAAGCTTCAAAGGTCAGCTAACACTAACACAGTGAAGTAGATGGTTTTGCAGCTATGTCGGGTCAGGTGTTGAGGAGTCATCGAACACAGGAGGTAGATGCACCTGAATATCACCTGGAGATCTTATGGCTTAGAGAAGACATCTGCCCGCTGCTGAAATTACCTTCAAAAAATACAGCAGATTGCAAGGTGTAGACAAGGATGATTAATGGACCTACTTTAAGTGTTACATGTCTTCTCAGAGGGGCAATCTTTTCACCTGAGTTCTTTGGACTGGATTCTGGAACCTGGTGGATATTTCGGGATGCCCTGATCGGGGGAATAGGGCTGGAAAACGGTAACCTGAGCCGCTCTGAGATCCCCCAGAAGCCTGTGAAGTCTTCAGAAGGCCTTGGCTGATTCTGCCTGTCATATCCCGTAACATCTCCATATTTCACATCAAACGGTATTAAGAAACGAACATTATGTCTGTATTAATACAATCTTTTATGCAATTCTTACAGAATTAGGTTACGCTTAACACAATGCAGGATGTATATATACTTGTGAATTCCCAAGGTATGGAAGTCTCCATGGTGGGATTAGATATTTAATGAAGGCATTAAATCGATTCCTAGGAAGTCTTCAGTTAACTTATTGATGGGGCCATTTGTTTGTTCATTCAGACTTTATCAGACCTTGTTACTGGATTTAGCAATAAAGTCTTTTGGTTATGAGGTATCAGTGGCATCAGCTGAGAAGGCCATAAATAGTAATAGATTTGACATGGAGATCCTTCTGGAAAGAATATTGTGATGTTCTCTGCTGAGGTTTATCAGACGGTGGTACAGTATGTTGGCCTCTGGCCTTTACAGCATAAAGCACAACATCACATTAATTCCATTCTGAAGTAAATAGGGTTAGGTGGCTTGGTCCTGCAGTCTTGTTCTCCAGTTATTGTTTAGCTAGCGTGCTACGAATTAGCTACTCAGAAATGTCCTGAGCTGTTGATGATTCAGAAATGCACGCGGAGCAGCCTTGCAGTAGCGATGACAGAGGAACGGTTTTGCTGTGAATGCAAGGTGAATAGCAGAGACAGACATGCAGCGTAAGGATTATTGAACCTGTCGGGTCGCCCTGCCTCTTCTGGCTGTGATCTGAACCCGTATGACTGGCATGGCAGCTGATCCATCTGATGTCAGTAAGAGCGGGTTGGGAGAGACCATGCTGTGACACGGAGCTCTTCGCCAGCACATTCGGTGACTCGTTGTGCTGGGCGGCACTTTTTAATCCTACAGTAGTTATGTCATAAGGCATGCTACTCTTCTGCTTGACTTCTGCTTGAATGTGGAATTGCCATCAAGTTCTTTAGTCTTCTGCTCTTTTCAGGCTATACTTAAGGCTGCTTTGGAGTGCCCTCATTATGGCTGTTCGAAATCTTTTGTAATAAGGCTGAGAACGAGGGGACAGGCAGAGCTTCTCCATTGTTTGACTCCATTAGGCTCAGTTGTTTGGGGGTGGCTGTCAAAGACTCAGGCCCCCAGTTTACATAAGATGCCAAAAAACATGTTTTTGCATTGAAAACCCAATGAGCCGTGGGCCTCGTACAGTATGATGGCTGATAGGCTGATTAACTCATGTAGTGTTCAGGCTAAGAGCGAATCAGGATCGAAATGATGCAGACCCATAGATTTTACCTTAAGCGAGCATATTCCCAAGACAAATGCCATCTAAGTAAATGAATACGTATCTCAATTATTCCAATTACAATTATTTGGTCTTTTCTTGTAGAGGCAACACTGTGTCTAAGTGAGGTTGGGGGTGAAATCCTACCTTCTGTGTGTGTGGAGTTTGCATGTTCTCCCCACGTCATGTATATTTTCTGCCAGGTACTGTGGTTTTCTTCCACAGTCCAGAAACATGAATATTGGCTACTGGTATCTCTGAATTGCCCATAGTGTAAACCTGTGTGTTTGTGCCCTGTGATTGACTGGCAGCCCATCCAGAGTGTAGTGTAACCCATCCTGTGCTGCTTGGTATAGGTTTTTGGTTGCCTGGGACCAGCATCAGATAACTGCTTAGGAGATGGATGGATGGATGGATGGATGATCTATTTACATATCAGACAGTCTAGACTTTAAGTACTTCGCAAAGTATCAGCAAACTAGAAATCATGCAGGTCAGGTTAATTTAATTTGTTAATGAGATCTACCATGATAATCATGCAAATGCAGGCAAACGAGAGAATAATTAAAAGAGTCCAGCAGGCTTTCTTCTGCTTTTTGAAGTACGAGGTGACACTGAATCGGGCATCGGTTTACACGTCACAGTAAGGCTTCTTATGCATGTTATGAAACTGTTTTCTGTCTGTCCGGCTACGCTCTGCTTTTCCCTGTCTGAGTGTGTGTGTGCATGTGTATGTGTGTTTTTTATGCTGTCTTCACTTCTTTTGCAGGAGTTTTACTTTGGCCAACATGAGATCATCAGACGATGCACACGCCACCAGCCTGTCTCCATGTATGTCCCTTTTCTTTTGATATCTTCATGCTTTGTCGTCTATGATGAAGATACCAATGAAAAAAAAAAAAAACGTTTAGCCATCCATCCGAAACATCAAAAACAGTCATGACGTCTTAAATGTATTCGAAGAAAATGACAGAGTGGTAACATCTGTTGGCCATTTAACTGTAAAGCATGACAAATTTCTGATATGTTAAGAATGATTGTTACATTAATTCTTCTTATTCGTGAGCTTTACTGCCAGAACTGTCTTGACCTCCGGTTGAAGTTTAAACTCCAATTAGCCCATGAATTGCAGAAAGAGCATTGTTTCAATGACAAGTGTCTCCCCGGTCTTAACCACATTGGAATAATGCTGTTCGCTTTTCCTCAGGAATTGAAGTGCTTTCAGTTGACAAGTCATTATGCTACTGCACCTGTGTAGTGTTAAGGTCAGTGTCCTTCTCCTGTATAATAACAGCTGCTTGTCTCATCATCAGATTCCATCAATGCCATTCATATAAATGTTTGTGACTATTTGCACCATGACCTTGCCCCGATCTCAGCCAAAGACATTGCTTTTCCTGTTTATGATTCCTCCCATCCTGCTACTTAGTTTTTACGTCACATGTCTCTCTGTTCCAGCAGGGCTACCTACGAGCTTCAGCGCTTAAGCATCCTAATCGCCCTAACATAGCCATGTCCCTCGGTACTCTTAGGGCTGTTAGAAAGAGCCCTCCAGGTCCAGCCGTGAAGATCTCCCTGACTCCCAAGCTTGTGTGACATGCTATATCCACCTCCAGGTTGTTATTCACCATCAAAGTTAATAATTCATAACTGAAAAACACACATAAGGGTAAAGCTAAAATGTTATTATTGGTGCTACATTAAAAACATTTAAACAAATTTTAAACTCATGGATATTTCACAAAACCTGAATTAGGATCCCAGCATAGATCGACCAGACTTTTCAAGTAGAACATTACATGAGGTACATGACCAGGGAAAATATATGGGTGGCTGACAGCTGACAATGGAACTCATAAAATACATGGCTAAAAGTATGTGGACACCAGCTTGTCCAACATGTCATATTGAAATCAAGGATATTAATATGAAGTTGGTCGGCTCCTTTTAGCTATAATATCCTCTGCTCTTTTGGGAAAGCTTCCCCTTAGAGACTGGTGGGATTTGCTGCCATTCAGACTGGGTATTGATATCTTTCTGAGTTTGTGTGGCCTATTGTTTTGCAACCACACTTCTTCATAGATGTTCCATCTTCACAATCACTTCACTAACGGTTGACCTGCAGCTGCAAAGGGGGGACCAGCTCCTTACTGATGCCTATGGAGTTAGACTGGTATGTCATAAAAGCTCCTGTAGGTGCAATGGCCACATGTCCCAATTCTTTTTTTCATATAGTGTATGTAATTCACTACAGTAACCTTTGTGTTGGTTTTTATCACTCAGGATAGCCTTCATTGACATCTTGCATTGGCAGTTCATGGTTTTTCCCTTCTCGGTCCACTCTCACTAGGTACTCACCAAGGCTCACTGTTAGCACCCCACAGGGCTTTCTGAGATGCTCTGACCTTGTCATCTGACCATAATGATTTCACCCTTATTAAAGTCACTCAGATATTTACCTCTTCCCAATACTTCTGCATTCAGCATGTCAACTACATGTACCTGATGTTAGTTTACCATCTAACATATCCCAGACTTTGACACACACTACTACCCTACTAGATAGATAACATTATTGGCTTTACCTGGGAGTGGTCTTTGTGTTTTGGCTAATTGGTGTTTGTAACGTATGCATATACACATTAGAAGAAGAAAATCATATTTAAATCCATGGAACATAATGAGCAGTGAGAAGCCTTGAGATGCTTGATATTGTGGGAAGTAGATGGTTGTATTCTAATAGAGTGCAATAGTGTTCAGGTTGCGTACTGTTGCCTCACACCTGTAGGGTTGTGGGCTTGAATTCTGCTTCTATTCTTTTTGTGTGGAGTTTGCATTCTTGCATGGATTTTCTGTAGGATTTACCCTACAAGCTCACAGATGTGCAGTTAGCCATCTCTGAATTGCCCAGGATGTGTGCCCTGCAATGGGTTGGCCTCCCATCCAGGATGTTACCATGCTGCTCGGGATCATAAGCCCGCCTGTGGTCCTATACTAGGTGGCTCATCCTTAATTAAGATGACCATATTTTGCCTTCCAAAAAAAATGATGCTGGGGGCAGTATGCAAAGAGAGGTGTCACAAAACAACACGAAAATGCACACAGAAACCCAATGCCAACAGGAAACAGAGCGAAATCCGGGACATTTCAGTCATTTTTAGGATAAGCCTGGGAAAAAGAGGACATAGGGTCACCATTCCTTAACCATTTGCTTGGAGAGAGTGGGTCAGTTTGAGTTTGACTTGTTAGGCAAAATGTTCATGGCTTTGCATTAAAACATGTAGAGTGTTTAGCACTGCAGAGATTTACAGGTGTAGAGTAAAATTCCTCCTACCAGTGCCTCACATTTAAAAGTAGTTATTGAAGAATGTTTCAGCAGTGTTACCATATGGCCTGATGAACTGTAGTCTTCACTGCATTTTGTCAGCTACAACAGTGGCTGTCTTGGCTAAGCAAATCAAAGTGTATTATGGAGGATTGAGCTTCAGTCCCCAGGCAGTGTGAAAGTAACCCAGAGTAAAACTGGATTTGGAGATTGAAATCACTTAGTCTGCTGATTCTCAAAATCCCGTCTAATGAAAGTAATTCACGGGGGTGAATTATCAGATCAGTAAGAAGCCTGCTGATTCATTTGTTTGTTTTTTTTACTGGTGCAAAAGGCACAGACAGTGCTACACTACTAATATCTGTTGTTAAATGCTTATTGTTGTGCTGCTCAGTGTTAATGTAACAAATGTTAATCAATACCTAGCTTATAATAGCTCATAAAATTAGAATATGCTAGTTTATATAAAGACAGGCTTCATGTGTAAGGATGTAAGGATTCTCGACCTTTGGATGTCTGTGGTTTATGTCGTATCAAAAAATTCGCGGGGTGGTAAAACGAGTGCCGGTAAAATTTGCCAAGGGGGGCACGCAATATGCATGGAAATGTGGGAAAGATCTCCTATTTTTGTGACTAAACATGGGACAGGGCATTTTATTTTTCAGTACCACACAATCCCATAATATACAGGACAGGAGGTAACTCTACCCCAATTGAAACTGGTCCACGGACTGGTACTGGTCTGTAGACTGGGAGTTGGGTGCCCCTACTGTAGCAAATAAGTGGTTGTGGATATGGATGGATTTGTATTTACTGTGAAATTCACCGAGAAAAGCGCATTGAAAAAAGAGATGGATTGATGGATGGACAGATGGTTTATGTTTTTTCTCTTTTGGTCCTTCATGAATTTTTCAAATATATTTATAAATATGGCCCAAGCTTTTCAGCACTAAAAATTGATGAGAGGTTGACAGGACACCTCCCTGACTGTTTGCCTTGAAAAGGAAGAAGTTTATTCTGAGTGACTTTATGAAAACAACGCAGTATGACGTCACAAGATGACATTCACTTCGCTGAACTCCAGTAGGCTCATCTCCTAATAAAACAAATAGCGCATCTATGGAGAGGCTGATATTAAGACGTCAGGACTTAAAGGAGCTCTCCAGGTTGGTCCAGGTAAGTCTGTTATTACACAAACACTCAGGTTTGAAACCTATAATACAATGGAACCTCGTTACTACGTACCCCGGATACAACGTTTTCACCTTTTCAACGTACAGGTTTCTAATTCCCGTTTTTAG